>CM066987.1:23649710-23954710 GCA_033977485.1 Hydrangea macrophylla | reverse complement strand
TCAATTTGTAATTACAGTGTTGAACACCATTCTTGATTATCACTCAAAGAATAGGACTTCCCCATTTACAAAACTAAGAGATTATTGTGAAATAATTAAGAATTGGCAATTCAGTTTAACCTCAACGTAGGCTGATTGGTTGTAATTGATGGGCACAATCAGTGGCTGACCTTATTTAGAAGGAAAAGAAAAATACTCGGGTAGATTAATAGTTTTGCAATTCTACATTTGTATTCATGTATGCATGTTTTCACATAAATCGTGTGGATTAGGAGTAGGTATATTGAAAAGGAAAAGAAAATTGAGAAGACATTTATTTTTCAATAGATTAATCTATATCTTGGGTTGGCCAAATAAAGCATCCAAATTTTGCTCTCTGCATCAAAACACAAAATATTAAAACACCCAGCTATTCAATATTTCTGGCATGGTTTTGAAAATCGGACCAAACCGAGTGGTCGGACTGGCGGAATCGGGAACCGATCCTTTAGACGGTTTGCACTATGAGTCTTAATTTTCACCTAACTTATGCAATAATAAGGGGCTTATTTTACGTAAAAACAAATAGCCCCTTAACAACAACAACCACGTCCTTAATCTCTTTTTGGCTAAATAAGTAGAAAATACTTTGATAGGTGTGTGAACTTGGATCGAGCTATAAACTGTATTAGGCTTGAAGGCTATTATTTAAGATTTTCTATATTACTTTCCCATGCAACCAATTTTCTTATTTTCTATAATTTTCCTCTTCAATTAACTAGCATAAATTTTTTTTTCTCTAAATCTGCAGTCTGTGGAATGGTTGTACAACCTCTAATTTGTATCATGAGCAGACAAAATGCTTTGCCAGTTTGCCTAAGGTATAACTTTTGGCTAATCACAAATTTGCATTAGTGTGAAATTTAATTCTTCTTAGTTAACTTTCTATGCTCTGGATGCCTTTCATTGGTATAGGAGGCAGCAGTGGAGTTGTGAAAGGGGAATAGGAGCACCACACAGCAAAAACAAAAGCGGGTGATCTAGAACAGAAAGTCAATTGATCAAGCACATAGATTCAATCGCTATGTTGACGAAAGTAGGAAAATTTTTTATTTTTTTTTATTCATATAACATACTTATTTTGGTATTATTTTGTATATTTTTGAATGGATACCGAAGGAAGTTATCACAAAGTGCAATGTTTTTCCTTTCTTCCTCAAAAAAAAAAAAAAAAACACATTCTTTCCTTTCAAATGAACATGAATTAGTAGTTTCTAATGGAGTTTCATGTGATGAGTTAGTCGAGGAACATTGCAGTAACTATCAATTCGTACAAGTTATGACAGATTTAGGATTAATGTAGTTTTATTAGGATTTGTTCAGGTTTGCAAATTCCTTCCTCTATGGAGGAAGGCCCTATCAAAGTAGCCTGAGTTGTTTGTATTCTTGAATTAACTCAGATTTTATTCAAAGCGCAGTTCAGAGACACCAATTGATTTTTTTTTTTATTTTTTTTGTTCTACAATGGGGAGTATTCTCTGAACCACATAGGATTCACATTGATGGAGAATGAAACTCTTATTGGAGTTAAAAGATGAGTTTTATGCACATTTGGGTCTTCGACAAATCTTATTTTCTTTTTTCTTTTTTTATCTTTATTTTTTTTCTTTTCTTTGCGCCGTGTCCACGGACACGGGCACGTACTAGTACATGTATATGGTTGGATACATATATTAAAGTCTTCAAATACTTGTGTAGTCAAGTTATTTTGTGAGTCAAAAAATTTAGCGAGTCAAGCAATACGAGAAAGGCAAGAGAATGAGATTAGTATATTATTCTTTTATTTAACTTTTTTTTTATGGATTGTTTTATAAAACTAAGTGCTTTACTTTTTGTTTTTTTTTTTTAATATATAAACAAAATCAATATATATTTTTTTTGTTTAAGGTATTGTTTTTAAGTTTCTGACAAATATATACCCCGTTTAGGATTACTACTGGGTTGAGGATCCTCTGCAGTCAGCACGGGTGCTGCTGGGTGGGTAATGTGACACTTGTAGGACCACGATTATATTTTATTCTTTTGGTATTTTTTGGAAACGTAAAGAAAAAAAAAAAACGTAATCCTACAAGTGTCACACGGACACTACCCACCCAACACCACAATTGACTGTCAAGGATCCCTCCCCTAACTATTGTATATGCAATTCCCTTTTTTTCATAATCAACAATCCACTATTACTTTTGCAAAAGTTAAATAAACCCAAAATAGAAAGCTCTTAAAAGGGAACTTATTTATGATGGGTATATTAATGTCAATTTACGAGCCCACTGTACAATTCTAGGGAAACAGATATTTTTGGGTCCTTCACGGGATTTTGGTTAAACAAGCAAAATTAAAAGCTATGTTTCAAATTTGGGTTTAGTTCATCAAAAATGTTACACCCAGAATTTTTTTCACAACCAACATATTATGGCGCTTGATTTTAGTAGGTCCCGTGTGAGATTTTTATGGGGTTTACCGAAATGATCAAGGGCCATGATATATGATTGTATGGAACATTAGAGTTAGCTATTAGAATTAGTTTTATTAGCTTAGGGTAATTTAGTCTTTTACTTTATATTAGGGTAATACTGTATACCTCTAGATATACTAGTATTGTCTCTTCTTTTGTATTGTATTCATTCATTCAGTTTTTATGTTATGAGATACTTTAGCTCTCTGTTCTCTTTTCCCTTTGTTGTTTTCTTGATTATTTGATATATTCACACGGTATCAGAGCAGGTTCAAATTTTTTTTGAATGATTCTGGTTCGTTTTTGGATTTCTCACTAATATGGATTCGTATTTGGATCTTGCACTGATTCGCGTTCGTTTTTGGATCTGTCACTTATTCTGGTTCGTTTATTTTGTGTTTTTGGATCTGTCTTTGATTTTGGTTTGTTTGTTTTGTGTTATTTAATTGTTTTGTTTTCATAATGACTGCTGAACGTGATAATTCGCTTCAAGCGATTAGTGTTAAACTCGATGGAAAGAATTTTGTATATTGGAATTATGTGATGAAATTTTTTTTGATGGGGTTATATCAATGGAGATTTTAGTAAACCTACGAATGAACAGGTTGATAAATTTGCAGAATTTCTAGATGTTTGGGAAACAAACAATTTGAAAATCAGTACTTGGATTCTGTCGCTCCCTCGATAGGTATGCAATTGGCAAAGTTTGAATATGCAAAGGAGGTGTGGGATCATTTGGCTATTTTACACAGTCCAATTTTGCGTAAAGGTATCAATTAGAGTATGATATTAATCGTGCCCTTAAACAAAAGAATTTGAGTATTTAGGAGTTCTATTCTACAATGACAGATCTTTGGGATCAGTTGGCTCTCATGAAGTCGCCCGAATTGCGGGCGTTTGTACCATATATCGCTAGTAGGGAGGGACAACGTCTGGTTCAGTTTTTGATGGCTCTACGTGATGATTTTGAGGGCCTTCGTGGGTTCATTCTCCATCGTAGCCCACTTTCATCAGTTGATTCTATTGTCCATGAGTTAGTAGCCGAGGAAATACGTTTCAAGACTCAGTCTGGAAAGGGAATTCTCCCCAACTCTACTCCGTCTGTTTTAGCAGCCCCTTTTCGACCACCGTCCAACAATCTGAATAAGCCTTACTCGAGAGTTGGTAGTGATGTATGCAGCTACTGTAAGGAGAAGGGTCATTGGAAGGCTCAGTGTCCTACGTTGGGTCGAGCAAACCAGCCCAATAGCAGCAACCAGCCCTCATATGGTCGACCACCACAACAACAGCAACCTCAACCTTCTCATTAAAAATCTGACAACCAATCTCAGTGGCGTTCGTATTGGCCTCCACAGCTTAACACTACAGCAGTTGTACCACCACCAGACTCATTTGGACCTGGTTTCCCTTCCCCTTCCACTCCGTCCATGACCTCCCTTGCTGAGCAATTTTAGAAGTTCCTTGCAACATAGCCACATGCTATGGACACCTCTTCACTAGGTATGTCTTCAGTATATCCTCAGGTATTTGGGTCTTAGACTCTGAAGCTTCTAATCATATGTCACCTGACTTGTCGTCGTTTGCATCCTTATGTCCTGCTTCCTCTTTGCCTATTATGACTGCTGATGGTTCTTCCATGCCATTAATAGGTGTTGGGTCTATTGTCACACCTCATGTATCTCTCTCTAGTGTTTAATACATTCCCAAACTTACTATGAATCTTGTTTCAGTTGTTCAGCTTTGTGATGCAGGTTACTTAGTCTCTTTTTCTTCTACTTTTTGTCATGTACAGGATTCACAGTCTCAGACGCTGATTGGGATAGGCCGTAGGCAAGGGGGATTATACATCTTGGACAAGCTCATTGTACCAGTGGTTGCAGCTTCTAGTGTTGACTTGTCATCCTTTCGTTTGAGTTCATCTTCATTTAGTTTTTATTTATGACATTCTCGCCTTGGTCATATTTCAGCCTCTCGTTTAAAATTTTTAGCTTCTACATGAAAATTAGTAGATTTACAAACTCATGACATTTCTGATTATAGTGGTTGTAAATTGGCAAAGTTTTCAGCTTTACCTTTTAATAGAAGTATTTCTTATTCTCTTGCACCATTTGATTTAGTTCATTCTGATGTGTGGGGACCCTCTCCTATTACTACAAGAGGGGGGTCTCGATATTATGTATCATTTATTGATGATTGCACTCGCTACTATTGGGTTTATCTTATGAAACGTCGTTCAGAATTCTTTGATATTTACAATACCTTTCATGCTTTTGTTAAAACTTAACATTCTACTGTCATCAAATGTTTTAGATGTGATTTAGGTGGAGAGTATACCTATCATAAATTTTGTCAGTTGCTTGCTTTAGGTGGAACTATTCACCAGTCCTCTTGTACAAACACTCTTGAGCAAAATGGTATTGCTAAAAAGAAACATCAGCACATTGTTGAAACTGCTCGCTCCCTTTTATTATCTACATATGTCCCTAGTGATTTTTTGGGAGAGGCTATCCTTACTGCTGTCAATCTAATTAATAAAATATCGTCCTATCACTGCTCAGGTCTATCACCTTTTAAAAAATTGTATGGTCATGCTTCTAATTATTCTTCCTTAAAGGTGTTTTGGTTGTACTTGTTTTGTCCTTCGACCTTGTGTAGAGCATATTAAATTGTCACCAAAGTCTGCTATTTGTGTTTTTCTAGGTTATGGTGAGGGTCAGAAGAGATATCGTTGCTTTAACCCAGTTACTAAGAAACTATATGTCTCTCGCCATGTTGTATTTCTCGAGCACATACCCTTCTTTTCTATTCTTGATAATCATCATGAGTTGACTAAATCTGATCTCATCCATCTTGACCCATTCTCTGATGATACCGATAGTGTGCCCTCTCGAGCCCCATGCACCATTGATATTGTCTCATCTCATGGTTCTACTTCTTCTAATACTGGTACCTTGCCGCCTGATGCTACCTCTCTTCCAAAGGCCACCCAAGCACCTACTGAGGCCGTGGAACCTCCTCGCTATCCTGCTCGCACTCGTAAGTCCACTCAATCACCTTATTTTGTTAATTCTTGTTATTCAAATTCTTTTGCTTCCTTTTTAGCTTCAGTTCATGATCTCTCTGAGCCTCTGTCCTATAAAGAGGCAGCTGTTGATCCTCTTTGGCAGCAGGCTATAGCAGAGGAAATGAACTCTTATTGTATAAGACAGACACTTGGAGTTTGGTTCCCTTACCTCTGGTAAAAGCGTTCTTGGTTCTTGTTGGGTTTATAAAATCAAAACCAAGTCAGATGGGTCTGTTGAGCGGTACAAAGCAAGATTGTTTGCCAAGGATTTTTCCCAGTAGTATGGTATGGATTACGAGAAAACTATTCTCCAGTTGCTAAAATGACTACTATTCGTACTCTTATTGCAGTTGCTTCTGTTCGTCAATGGCATATAACTCATATGGATGTTAAAAATGCTTTCTTGAATGGAGACCTCTAAGAGGAGGTTTATATGGTTCCTCCTTTGCGTGTTCCTCATGGTCCTGGTAAAGTTTGCAGGCTTAAAAAGCCTGATATGGTCTTAAACAAGCCCCTCGAGCTTGGTTTAAGAAGTTTTTCACTGTGATTACCTCATTTGGGTTTTCCCCAAGTGAGTATGATTCAGCTCTCTTTATCAGGTGTACCATTGTTGGTCGTATTATGCTTTCTTTGTATGTTGATGACATGATTATTACTGGTGATGATGTTGATGGAATTACAGTGTTGAAGTCTGAATTAGCTCGTTGTTTTGAAATGAAGGACTTAGGTCCACTGTGTAATTTTTTGGGGATTGAAGTAGCCTTTTCTCTAAAAGGTTATCTTCTTTTTCAGTCTAAGTATACATGTGACATTCTTGAGCGTGCTCGTCTCACTGATAATAAGATTGTTGATACCACTTTGGAGCTTAATGTTCATCTTTCCCTTCTGATGGTGTTCCTTTGCCTGATCCCACCTCATATCGCACTATTGTTGGTAGCTTGGTTTATCTTACTATTACTCATCCAGATATTGCTCATGTTGTTCATGTTGTTAGTCAGTTTGTTACTTCCCCTACAACAGTTCATTGGGCGGTTGTTCATCGTATTTTGGGGTACTTGAGGGGCACTCGATTTCAAAGTCTTTTACTTTCGTCATCTTCTTCCTTGGAGCTGCATGCATACTTTGATGCTGATTGGGCCGATGATCCTACAAATCTCAAGTCTGTTACTGGATTTTGTATATTTTTGGGTGATTCTTTCATTTTTTGGAAGAGCAAGAAGCAAGATGTTGTTGTGTCTTCCACAGAAGCTGAGTATCGTGCTATGGGTGTCTCCCTTCCTCACCCCTCACCTATGTATTGTGATAATAAGAGTGATATTCAGATTGCTCATAATTCAGTTTTCTATGAGAGGACCAAGCATATAGAGATTGATTGTCACATTACTCGTCATCACCTTAGGCATGGAGCTATCACTTTGTCTTTTGTTTCTTCTTCCGCGCAGATTGCTGATTTGTTTACAAAGTCACATCGCATTTTCATTTTTTAGTTGGCAAACTCTTTATGCTTCTAGTTACAGCATTGTGAGTTTGAGGGGGGGAGGGGGTATTAGAGTTAGCTATTAGAATTAGTTTTATTAGCTTTAGGGTAATTTAGTCTTTTTACTTTATATTAGGGTAATACTGTATACCTAGATATGCTATTACTGTCTCTTATTTTGTATTGTATTCATTCATTCAGTTTTCATGTTATGAGAAACTTTAGCTCTCTTTTCTCTTTTCCCTTTGTTGATTTCTTGATTATTTGATATATTCACATGGAAAAGGTTGTGAAAAATGTTGTGGGAATAGCAGTACCCTTAAACAAACTAGTATTGCAGAAGTAGTTTTTCTAGAAATGTCAACACATAGTAATTAAAAGCTAACTTAATTACTAAGGGATCTTCGTGTGCACAAGCTGAGCTGCTCAATAAGGGCTTGTGGCTCAGCTCAGCTCATGTAATAAACGAGCCAAGCTCGAGGTTGGAAACAAAGCTCGTTTAATAAATGAGCCAAGCTTGAACACACATAGGCTCGGCTCAATAAGGCTCACGAACAATTCGATGAAGGCTCGTATAGTAGGCTCGTGATAAATATCTGTAATAGGTTTGATATATAAGGGCTTGTTTAATTATATATATATATATATGTATAGGGAAATGCTCTTAAATGTACTAGGTAAGTGCACTCTACCCAGTGCACTAGCTTTTAAGCTTAAAAAAATATGTGGGTCAGTAGGGGCACAGGACAGGGTACGGGTCAGCGGGGTAGTCCGTGGATTTTTTTTGGCTTAAAAACCAGTGCACTGGGTAAAGTACCCAGTGCACTTAAGATCTTCTCCTTATATATACATGATGATTATAAAAATATAATATATATATATAATATAAAGTATTTAAAATTAAAATAATATTATATATGATAATTATAAAAATATAATATATGTATAATGAAAAGTGTTTAAAATTAAAAGAATATTGACATATTATAATGTGCATAGTCCTAGATTCACATGCATGCCAAACAATTGTTTTAGGTAATATATATATATATATATATATGCGAAATGTCAAGCATTAAGCTTGGTCCGTGGGGTTTGATTGGCAACTTAAACTTGCTACTAGGAATGTACACGAGTTGAATTGGTTATATGATCCATATACCAAAGTTACAATGGTTTTTGGACATGGTTACTGCACAACAAAACAATTGTTATCAGGGTAAGTTATAATGATCTGTATTGAGGTAAGATCAAAACACAAGTACTTTCCTCGTGGTTTGGATATTAATTACATTGGACTTTCTTGAGGTTTGGGATTGAGTGACATCTTCCCCTTTCATTAGTCAACGGTTAGTTGACCATTAAATTTTTTTTTTGTTTCGCTAAGAAAACAAGGTAGAGAGTGGCAACCATAGTTGACCAATAAATTGATTGTTAAACTTTTTGATAATGATCAACTTAACCTTACAAAAGTTAATGAACTTGGCATATATGTAATGCCTTTTTACTAACTAGGCTCCGTTCGACTATTCCAAAATGGGCCCTAAAAGTATTTTCCACATAACTAAACTGAGGACATTAAATTAATTTCCATCACCCCAGGATGAAAGGGACAATCCCATAGTTCTTGGTCTATGAAAATGCATTGTTAGGTGGATAGCGCAAATAACGTAAAATTAATAGAGTTGTTAAATACATCAATCCAAATTTTCTTTTACATTAAGCAATGATATTGAATAGTATCTGCATCATCTATTTTTGTACATGTATATATCCACGGATTTGGTTGGTGTATTTAGTTAAGTGTCTTTGAAGAAAGTTTAATTAGTGCTCTCAAGGACATGGCATTGTACATTTAAATTGAAAACAACATTATCTTATTGCACTTTTATATGAAGTATAGCAAAAAAATCTGTATAAATATATACAATTTTTTTGACAAGTACATAGATAAATCTATATTCACATATGACAATGACGTGCTCACAGTTCATGTAGAAACCCAAATTTTATTAGAGGATATTATAGTAATTTTGAACCAATGTGGGTCTCAGTTTGGGACAGTGTATTTTTAATTTGATACAAGTTGGTATCACTATTTGATTAATTGGTCCCATGTGGGTAAACATGTGTGTATGTATTTGTGTGTGTGAGATACACCCAATCCTACTCACACCTAACCCACCAAAATCCCCACTTTTGGAGACTACTTTATCTCTCTCCTCCCTCTCCCTCTTTTAGCCGGCCAAATCTCTCTCTCTCATTCATTTTTTTTTTCTTTTCTCTCTCTATATCTCTCTTTCCTCTCTCAAGGTTTTGGAGATTAAACCTCGATGGAAGCTGCCCCTTTCAAGCAACCATTGAAGGCATTACAAGCATATTTGGGCCAAGGCTATTAGAGGCAAAAGTGATCATCTCCTCAAGACCTTTCCATTGATGGCCTCATCTTCCCCTTTTGCAACGCATTTGTAGTGGTTCTTTTTCAAGAACACAAGAAGTGGTTATATTTTTTTGAAGTATCATGGTTCTCTTTCCTAAGTTTGATTTATGTAAACTATGTGTTGTTATCTCGTAGGTTTTGCTAGTGTTGATGTTTTCTCCCTTGGATTGAATGGGTGAGAGTATTTGCTCAAATACTCAAGAGGTAGATTTCATTATTTAAGTGCACTGTTATTTCTAACTTCATGGTTTGCCATGTGTAAGTTAGTGTTAATTGATATTAATCTCGTTTTGGAAATCTTCCTATGTGATTAATTGAATGATTACTTGCCCTTATGTCCTTACTTGAATCCATGCCTAAACCTAAATGCTATTTGAGTTTTGACGGTTTCAAAAACTAATTGATGTTAAAAATCTCTTATTTGCCTAATGTGATGACTATATTTTATATGAACTCCATGACTATGAACTACCATCTTCTTGACATTGCATTCTTAGAAATGACATTGTTAGAGCATAATCGCATCTAGTAACATATCATAGTCGCTAAGTCGGTAAAGCATTCATGGCATGGCTTGGGGCATATGAAATTGTTAGAATTCCCATGATTGGGGAATGTCTTTGGAATTCCCATTTGGGGTTGTAATTTGATGAAATTTCGAAAGCGGGTGTGAGGTGAGGAAGGTTGTTTCCAGGTCAATTGAATCAAGATCTCCCTCTTTGTGATAGCTGAGAAGCGTTCTAAACACTTTTCAACAAGGGGGGCAAAGGATTGAATTGAATACCTAGGGAGAGTGAAGTACCATTGATTCGTGTCCAATATTGCATTCTTAACTTCATGATTTTACCCTTATTAGACACAAATTATCACTTATATTGGGAGATTTAATGGATAAATTGTACTTTGTTGTTCTTGTTGTTGTGCACTTTTTGTTAATAAAATCTCTTTCTTGTAGGTTTTGGCGACTTGTTTAAAGTGGGAACTAACCAAGTTGGTTCTTATCTTGTAAAAAGAGGAGGAAATCCATCCCAGCAAAGGCGGATCGATCCGGCCTTCTAAGCGGATCGATCCACGTGTTTTAAAAGATATCACCATCAGAATCAAAAAGAGCAAATCGATCCGGCCCTTTGAGCGGATCGATCCGCGATTTTGGAGGGACATTCTGCGAAAAGAATTCGTAAATGGATCGATCCGGCCTTTAGAAGGGATCGATCAGCGGCTTCCCAAGCAGTTCCAACAGCCCAGATGAAAGGCAGATCGATCCGCCAGTTATGAAGGGATCGATCTGCTCCTGCAATTTTTCCCTCTTTTGTATTTACAAGTTTGACATTGTGTGAGTTTTGTATAAATAGAAAGAGATAGGGTTTTTGTAGAGATCTTGCATTTTTTTTGTATCTATCATTTTGCTCCCAACCTTCTTCTTCTTCTTCTCTCATTTTTGGGAACCCAGTTGGGTTCCCTTCCATTTCTTCTTCATTTGTATAAACTTGAAGCTTAGATTGAAGTTTTAATGGCTAGGTATATTTTCTATCTCTTCTCTTTTGATGATATTGCTATGTTTTTCATTATTAATTAGATTTACTTAGGTTGTGGATCATGAACTCTTGGATTTAGTGTTGTAGCATTTCTGGGTTCATTTGTGTAGGATTCAAAACTAGGAGCTTCATCTTCTTTGTATTGCATTTTTGATTGTCATAACTTAGACTTTGAATCCTACCCTATGTATTTCATATGGAATATTATATAACCTTGTGTTTTGCACTCCATGTGTTTGATAAATGTTGTGTGTGGATTTATAACTTGGGGTCTTCATCTTTGATGTCAAGCATTTTTGATTGTTCAAACTCTTGGGTTTTAAATAGTATCTTTTGAAGGCTTCATAGGTGATTTGTCCACCAAGTAGATTAGTTAGTGTAGGGTGGACAAATCATTCGGATTAGAAGCCATAGAGGCTTCATCTTGTATATCATGCATCCTTGATAGTCAAACGTTAGCTTCAAATCCGTTTCTATGGAAATCTCAAAGCTTCCTTCATCTTTCACATAGATGCACTCCTTGTGTTTGATAATATGCCACAATGAAGTGTTACCTTAGAATGTGCTTGAAACAATAGTCCATTTCATCTGGTTGTGACCCAAGATGGGGGGAATGATCCCAACCTATTGCTTTTTAGATTAGTATTTATTTATCCTTTTCTCCTCCAAAAACCAAACAAAAAGCCGCAAGACGCAAAGTCATTTTTATTCCTTTTTATCATCTTTTCTTACTCCTTTCTTTTAAGCATTATAATTAGTTACTAAACTTCCCAAACGTTGTTCTTGTATCAATTCCTGTGGACTCGACACCCTACTTCCAACATACTACGTTTTTAATAGGGTTAAATAAAAACTTGATTTTGACAACATCAACCATTCCATAGCTTGATCAGTAAGGCTCATTGGGAGATCATAAGACTATCATCATGAGCCACTTCAGCATAAGGTTGTTTGTGATAAGGTTGTTTATGATCCTTAAAACATTCAAAAATGCAAGGTCATATTTGGCTAGCTATCGGAGATCTTGTATGCTACACTCACGTTGGAGTGGTTCATATCCGGTGTTGAGAGTGAGTGGTTATGGAATTGGTATTGGTAAAGTTGCACGGTTTGGCTTTACGGCTAATTGCAATGCCATGTCGGCAAAACATGGCACTGTGTGTCATAGCATGATTTTGGAAGTAGTAGTACATTTCTACAATGTTTTCTACTGAGCCGTCGTGCTTAATGAATCTATAAAACCCCTTTTTCAGGAAATGTTAATTAGGGCAAGGCCAAAGGGTTATTCGACGCGTGGCGTCCCGTTTGAAGATTCCTTGCGAGGATGTCTTATGATTTAGAAAGAAAACATTTCTTTATCTCAGCTCATGGTAGGAGCATTGTTCTAGTTGTAATTCGTTATCACACTCGTAGATTTGAATTACTAGATTTCTCTTGATAACTCTTATTGTTTAGCATTCAAGCTTTGTAAAGTTGAATTTATAGTTGTTGGAGTTGGGCACGTGTATAGCCTTACTTTAGGGACTCATTTATTTTAGGCTATTTTACTTGAACTTGTAGCTATATATAATTTGATTCCTTGTTGAATGTATTATGGGTCTAATTTGTAGTGTTTCCCTTAAGTCCCATGAGAATTGATTGGGACTTGGGATGATTTTAAACTTGCTAATTAGAGCTTTTAAAATTTTGGCAGCACCAAAATTTTCTTCTGCAGAAAGTTCGATTGATCGAATTCTTGGCAGAACCTTCCTCTACAGAAGTTTGATTGAGCGAGCAGAAAGTTCAATTGATCGAATACTTGGCAGAACCTTACTCTGTAGAAGTTGGATTGAGCAAATTCCTAGTATATATTGTCAAATGACTCTATTTGTTGTTTTGACTGAGAAAATATTTTTTTGAAACTAAATTGTTTATACTTAGCCTATGGATAATGTCTTAAAGGAAAAATTACTTATTTCAAATGCTTAAAGACCGTTTGGTCGTAAATTTCTAGAACCTCATATTATTGTAAACTTTCAAAGTGAAACTCAAACCTTTGTTTCCTTTCTCAATGGGGATTTACCCAACTTTCTTTTAATCATTTCAAAACCAAACCTATGTTGATTGACCTTATTTGAGCCAATTGGTCCTCGTGGGTCAATACTTGACTTTTGACTTTTCTTTGGAATTCACGTAGGATTCCCCTATGCTTCCGCCTTGGTGGATTGGTCCACGTAGGACTATTCCTTGCTTTCCTTCGTATTGTTTGACTCGTTGATCTTGTCCACGTGGCCTGGTTTTCTAGATGTTATAGAATGGTATCAAAGCTAACCGGGTTCGAATACTTGGTACTCTAGGAGTTAATTGGGTCCGTGTATGACTGTTGTACCTCTTGAATTTCAATCATTCATAGTGAAATGACATGTTCCGTTTCATTTAAATGATGAGTTGATTATGATAGCATAATTACTTTCCTACAGGATTATGTGTTAACATGCTTAAGTGCTTATGTGTTTATGTGATCACATGCCGTTATATCTTGACTGTGTGATTTGCGGACATGAAGTGGTTTTACGTTTTCCTCCACCTTAACTCTATACTCATTAGAACTTTTTTTTTGTAACACATCTTGGTATGACTATCTGTTGATGTTTAATCATTGACTGTGCAAGGTTAAAAGGTATATACAATAGGGTTTCCTTGTTTGGATTATTCTCTCGACGTACTGCGCCTTGTAGGGTTGATAGTTAGGTATTAAATAGCGCCTTACACCGAGTTGTATTATTAAAAGATCTCAATTATTTTTATTGACCTCATATCACTAAATTGTTTAGCATGATAGCGATAGCATGTTAAAATATTATTTCATGTTTTGCATGTTTAGAGTAGCTTATACGCGTACTCATAGATACTTTGATCGGCGTTTCATAATAAGATTTCGTAGGTAAAAAATTTAGAAGATAAGTTTTGAACTTGTGAAAAACCAACATGTTAATATGTTTATTTGAAAACCTATATGTATATGTACTTGTGAGGTACTTAAAGGATATTTTCTAAATTGGCAAATAACTTATTGATTCTAATAACGCAGCGTAACGCATTATTTGACGGCTTTTATAGGTTGTGTCTTTGGACTCGGGTATTCCTACTTTTTTACGTACATTCTTCGGGTGGCATGGGTTTTATTTCGCACATGATGCAAAGCCTCTCTAAAGGCTATGTTGATCTTTGTGAGAGCATTCTATCTTGATGGCCCTCGATTATGACTGGTAGTCCATGTATATTTCCTGTGGCTACGAATGCTTGTTGTTTATCGTTGAAATAGTTCTTCTTTCTTATAGGATTGTCATACACTTTGTCTTCTGAGAATTTCATTGTTCGAATGTTAGTTTGACATTATAATCACTCTTTTGAGTAGATTACAAATTTTCTATCTTGTGGTTGATCGGTTGACCCAAATTTCTGGTGATTGCTTAGATTTTCACAATCAAATCGTTGTTTCATTATGTGATCATTGCATATGATCAAATCCTATCGTATGAACCGTTGTGAGGATTCTAGCTTTTGTGGGGAATAGATGTGTGTTGTTCCAAGTTTATTAGTTCCTTTATTTGCAAATTTTCATATTTGAGTGAATTCTGCAATTCTGAGGATCGTCTCTTTTTTTGAGACTGCATATCCTGTTGATTGGTACTGAAATCTTTCCTATGAGTTGTTTATCAATCGTTATTGATCTTCGTAATGATTTTCATTAAGGATTCATTGTTAACATTGTATGGTTAATTTTGTGACGTTGGTCTTAGAAACATGTACTTTCTAGTGTTTCTTCCCTTGTGAGTAAGTATGGATTCTTGTTTCTGTTGTACTTCTTGGAAGTAGGTTTATTCTTGATCCCTATGATCTTTGAGCTCTTGCTAGAGCGTTGTCGTTCCATTATTCCAAGTCTTTTCTTGAAAGCACATTTGTGCCTTGTTGATTCGATTCTTGTGATTGAGGGTTGTTGATTTTAAACTAGTTCACCCTTGAGTTTTGAACTTGGGTGTGTCGCATTGTAGTGCTGTGATGACCTTTTTCTTTGGACTCGCTCATTCTTGAATCAATCTTTCTCCAACGGTTTTGCCTTATTAAATTCTTGGTATTCATTTCGTTGAATTCGAACTTGAGTTGTTGAATACTCGGATCTCCCTACACCTTGAGGGATAGATGTTAGATGATTTATTGTTGAGCTTCTCGATTTCGTTATCTCCGTGAGTTCAAGATCATACCGATTTTTCAGGAGTATGATCTCTTACGTATTGTGGATCTCTGTTGTTGCCAGCCTTATTTTATTGTTCACTAAAGCATAAATTCGATTGCGCCTTGTTATATGCCTTGAGGGCTTGTTGTTTCGCAAGCGTGTGATATCTTACACCTTTAATACTATGGTCGTTTTCATAATACCTTATTGTTGTATTGTGTAAGATTTTTGTGTAAATCTTCCTTAGAAGTATCCTTTGCTATGACTGTAAGGATTGTTTTCCTTATAGTTGAATTTTTCTTTCTCTCTTTTCTTCTTTGTGGGCGTCGATGGTTTTGACCATGGACCCGTTTATACGTAGTAGTCGTTTGTGAGTTCTCCGATTCCGTTTCATGTTGAACTCGAACTTACCTTGTCTTTGTTAATGGACGTTGTTGTAATTTTCATGTTATTTGAACTTCCTGGTAATTGCCTATTGATGTTGCCAAAATTTTGTGACCTATTGAGGTGGCCTATCGATGTGAACCGTTGTTATTTCTTTGACCTTACAATTGATCCGTAAGGGGGGATTTTTTAGTTGATTCTATGACTTATCCATTAGATTGTATTTAGTTTTATTGTTTAATTCTGTTGGTTTATCTCTCACTCTGTTACTTGAATGTGAGTATTTGTTTGACGCCATCCACCTTATGTCTGTATTGGTGTTAGGAGTATGCATTGGGCATATTCCCTTGTTAGTATTTCAATTGCTCTGTGTATTAGAAACAGATCATGTGAGATTCTATGCTCGTGATTTTAGACCTCTTGGATCGATTTTGTTTGGGTTACAGGGTTTCAATAACTGGACGGACCCCTAGTTTTTACTTTCACATCATCTTGATATATTGCTACTGATGTCATTGTTGACAAGCTTGGTTCATGCACTTGGTGCATTCCCAGTTTATTGTGATTAGTGAGTCCTTTTTCCTCACCCTGTCGTGAGATTATTGTGATTTAGTGATTTGTTCAATATCATTGCGATCTTTCGATTTCATCCTTGCTTCTATCAGAGGAGGATTCTTGGTAATTGTTTGTTTTAAGATCACTTTCGATTATTGCGGTGACTTTTGTTAAGATGCCTTCATTTGGTTGAGTACCTTCAACTGTGTTTCTTTGAACACTTTTATTGTTGTTGTCCACTTGGGACATGAGTTTGTGATAACTATTGTTTTGGGCTTGCTGCTTAGTATACTTCTATCTTTTCGTATGAAACTCAGAGTCACCCGATTTGGGAACTTTCAGTTCATTTTGATGTGTATCAGACTTTCAATAGTTGAGAGTTCGGGACACTTGATATCGTTATGACCATTTTGGTCAAGGTATGTATTCTATGATATGCTTTTTGTTGTCGCGTGCGACAACAAATGTTGGCGAGCATGTTGGTTTATATCTGTTCGTTCTCCTATTTGATTTATTATTGTCTTGTTGATAGCACCATTGTGTCTTCTTAGACACTTTTCCTTATGAGACCCTTTGACTTTGGCAATGGCATTTCTTTTGCCGTATTGTTTTGAGATGGGATCTCTCAATAGATCCATCTATTAGTGAAACAGCTATAATTGACTATAGCGACGTTTATGTTTTGGGATGTGATAATCATTTCTTCTATCGACTTTTCATTGCCATTGTTGTAGACTTTTATGTCTATATCGATCATTATCTTCTTGTGAGGAGCTATGTATTACAAGTAAGTCTTTATGACTCATACCTCCTATATGGTTAAGACCTAGCTTTGAGTCGTTACGGCCTTTAGTATCGAGTATATCGTTTGCTTTTGTGAAGTTTTCCTTGGCTTCATTCTTGAGCGTTTGGATCATTCCTTGGGAGTGAACCTAGTTATTTGGTACATTTGGAACTCGGGTCTTGAAACATCATACTTTTGCTTCGTATGACAATTCTTTGATAGTCTATCATTGATCTGCTTTGAGAATCTTGTGTTTAATTGTAATTCGATCTCGGTGTGATATTCACGCTTGTGTAATATCTTCCTTCGATTCTTTTATATTGATTGAAGCTCATCCCATTTATTCCTTGAGTCTTGCAAATGTTTTCACCATGTTATTTCAATTCTACAGGATTACCCTTTGTTCTTTGGGTTGGGTACCGTTGATCATTAGATCATATCTTTTGTTGGTATACATATCTTTTGTATACTGGTTGATTATTCGTTTTTGAGACAAATTCTGGGTATACAACAATCGTTGTCTTCTTGTGATCACGTGTTCTTTTTTCAGGGATCACTTTTGTTTTGATTCGATGAATTTGAGACATTCGGTTGTACTTTGTTTTCATTCAAGTACATTTTTGGTTGATGCAATGGTTTGGAGGTTCATGTCCATTATTATTGTCGAATTTTAGAGTTGACTCTGTCTTTTAACGTGAACCTCGTATGTCTCTTGTGTTTGTTCCTCGGCACCCTTGGTATGCTTACTGATTATTTTATTAAGCTTTTCTTTCCTTTCTAGAATCAATGTGTGAGATGTTTCGTTTTCCCACATGGTACTAGTGTTCGTGTTATTTATGATACTTCAGCATTTTGGTGTGGTCGTGGACCATTCTTTGATAGAGTTTCTTACGTTCTTGTTCTGAATTCCAGGATGGAATTCTTTTAAGGGGGTAGATTGTGTAAACCCATATTTTATTAGAGGATATTATAGTAATTTGGACCAATGTGGGTCTCGGTTTGGGACAGTGTATTTTTGTCCCATGTGGGTATCACTATTTGATACAAGCTGGTATCACTATTTGATTAAATGGTCCCATGTGGGTAAACATGTGTGTATGTATTTGTGTGTGTGAGATACACCCTATCCTACCCACACCTAACCCACCAAATCCCCACTTTTGGAGACTACTTTTTCTCTCTCCTCCTTCTCCCTCTTTTAGCCGGCCAAATCTCTCCCTCTCTCTCTCATTCATTTTTCTTTTCTTTTCTCTCTCTCTATATCTCTCTTTCCTCTCTCACGGCTTGGGAGATTAAACCTCGATGGAAGCTCCCCCTTTTAAGTAACCATTGAAGGCATTACAAGCATATTTGGGCCAAGGCTATTAGAGGCAAAAGTGATAATCTCCTCAAGACCTTTCCATTGATGGTCTCTTCTTCCCCTTTTGCAACACATTTGTAGTGGTTCTTGTCCAAGAACACAAGAGGTAGTTATATTATTTTGAAGTATCATGGTTCTCTTTCCTAAGTTTGATTTATGTAAACTAGGTGTTGTTATCTCGTAGGTTTTGCTAGTGTTGATGTTTTCCCCTTTGGATTGAATTGGTGAGAGTATTTGCTCAAATACTCAAGAGGTAGATTTCATTGTTTAAGTGCACTATTATTTCTAATTTCATGGTTTGCCATGTGTAAGTTAGTGTTAATAGACATTAATCTTGTTTTGGAAATCTTCCTATGTGATTAATTGAATGATTACTTGCCCTTATGTGCTTACTTCAATTCATGCCTAAACCTAAATGTCATTTGAGTTTCTATGGTTTCAAATAATAATTAATGTTAGAAATCTCTTATTTGCCTAATGTGATGACTACATTTTATATGAACTCCATGACTAGTTTAGTTTTGGTATCATGAACTACCATGTTTACTTCTTGACATTGTATTCTTAGAAATGACATTGTTAAAGTATAACCGCATATAGTATATCATAGTCGCCAAGTTGGCAAAGCATTCATGGCATTGGCTTGGGGTATATGAAATTGTTAGAATTCCCACGATTGGGGAATGTCTTTGGAATCCCCGTTTGGGGTTGTAATTTGATGAAATTCCGGAAGCGGGTGTGAGGTGAGGAAGGTTGTTTGTGATCCTTAAAATATTCAAAAACGCAAGGTCATATTCGGCTAGTTACCAGAGATCTCATATGCTACACTCATGTTGGAGTGGCTCGCATCCGGTGTTGAGAGTGAGTAGTTATGGAATTGGTATTAGGAAAGTTGTACGGTTTGGCCTTACGGCTAATTGCATTGCCACAGCGGTAAAGCATGGCACCGCATGTTATAGCATGATTTTGGAAGTAGTAGTACATTTCTACAATATTTTCTACTGAGCCGTCGTGCTTAATGAATCTATAAAATCCCTTTTTCAGGAAATGTTGTTAGGGCAAGGCCTAAGGGTTATTCGACGCGTGGTATCCCGTTTGAAGATTCCTTACGAGGATGTCTTATGTTTTAGAAAGAAAACATTTCTTTATCTCAGCTCATGGTAGGAGCATTGTTCGAATTGTAATTCATTATCATAATCGTAGATTTGAATTTCTAGATTTCTCATGATAACTCTTATTGTTTAGCATTCAAGCTTTGTAAAGTTGAATTTATAGTTGTGGAGTTGGGCATGTGTATAGCCTTGCTTTAGTGACTTATTTATTTTGGGCTATGTAACTTGAACTTGTAACTATGTATCATTAGATTCCTTGTTGAATGTATTATGGGTCTAATTTGTAGTGTTTCTTTCAAGTCCCATGAGAATTGATTTGGACTTAGGATGATTTTAAACTTGCAAATTAGAGCTTTTAAACTTCTGGCAGCACCAAAATTTGCATGCTTCTGCAGAAAGTTCGATTGAACGAACAAAAAGTTTGATTGATCGAATACTTGGCAGAACCTTCCTCTGGAGAAGTTCAATTGAGTGAACAGAAAGTTCGATTGATCGAATACTTGACAGAACCTTACTTGCAGAAGTTGGATTGAGCAAATTCCTAGTGTATATTGTCAAATGACTCTATTTATTGTTTTGACTCAGAAAATATATTTTGAAACTAAATTGTTTATACTTAGCCTATGGATAATGTATTAAAGGAAAAATTACTTATTTCAAATGCTTAAGGATCGTTTGGTCGTAAATTCGAGAAGCTCATATTATTGCAAACTTTCAAAGTGAAACTCAAACCTTTGTTTCCTTTTGCAATGGGGCTTCGCCCAACTTACTTTTAAGCTCATTTCAAAACCAAACCTATGTTGATTGACCTTATTTGACCCGTTTGGTCCTCGTGGGTCAATCCTTGACTTTTGACTTTTCTTTGGAATTTACGTAGGATTCCCCTATGCTTCCGCCTTGTTGGATTGGTCCACGTAGGACTATTTCTTACTTTCCTTTGTATTGTTTGATTTATTGGCCTTGTCCACGTGACCTAATTATGGGGACGTTACAGTTCACACAAAAGTTAAGAAACACGTACGTAGTGTGCCCCCTAATTAGTAAAATTAGTACGGAAACAGGGTTTTTGAATTATGTAAACAGTCATTCTCATATGGCAATCATGTGAGAGTATATTATATATAGAGAGAGATATCATACCATGAAGTTATCAAGGTCTGCAGATCTGGAAATGGTAGAATTGATCAGGTTGGTATCACCTTGATTGAATGCAGTTGTTACACCAACCTCTCCAATATCACCAAAGCCCACCTGTATTAACCTTGCTATAAGACACACACACACCCCTATCTACGTGTATATATATATATGGAAATGATAGCGACTCTTAAGATCAATGATATCATACATCTTACTAATTTTGTGTTAAAATGTAGCTTTTGAAAAATACTAGTTTTCAAAGTTACAACCAATGAGGCATATTGAGTAACAAAATGGGTAATACTACACCCACACTCAAATTTTATGGATGAGTGTGAGATTTGAGTGTGAGTCTAGCATTACCCGTAACAAAATTGCAGGTGCCAGGATTAAATAATTTGGGAGAAACTATTCAGTTAGACCGTTACATCACATCATCATGTTAATTTGGTATGAAGGTCCAATAATATAAGTTCATATGTCCTATATTTTAACTGTTTAAGGTGGATTTGACAAACATTTATACCAACTTTAATTAACTTCTGTTAATTTTGTCAGTAAATATTTGTCGTCTCCTCGTACCATGATGATGTGGTATAACAGACTAACAGCCTTACTGAATAACTTCTCATGACTTATGATAAAACCACTACACCATAAATCATAGAAAATTCCTGCATAGGAAAAGATTTCTATACACCAAGATGATTTTGGTGTATAGAAATCAAAGTAGTTTTAGTAGAAAATGTTTGTTTCGTCAAAATTATCCAGACCATTTAGAAACAAATATTCCTTATCACAAAAGAAAAATTCCTTGGAAACAAATGTTGTATACATATAGGTACACCAAAACGACTGTGGTGTACGAAAGTGGACCTCTCCTACACATATAGAGAGACAGTGACACACACGGGCGGACCCATAGTGGGGGCGAGCGGGGGCAGTCGCGTCCACTGAACTTTCGAGAAAAAACAAGTTATACTCCCTCCGTCCCTTTTTTTGAGTCCATCTTTGGGAACTCAACTTATTAAGGGGACAAAAAGAATCTACACCTACTTTTCACAATTGCCCCTAATCATTACAATAACTTTTTTAGTTTTGTCTTGGTGTAGATTTCAAGGAAGGGTAGTTTTGGAAAGTAAGTAAAAGTTGTATACCAATTTAGGAAAGTGGACACTAATTTTGGGACATCCCAAAATGGAATATAGGACTCAAAAAAAGGGACGGAGGGAGTATATGATAGTTTTAAAAAATGTCGATTTTTATTAAGATTTTCTGTTAATTCGGGGGCTTTGTGTAAAGAGTAATGATATACTTCCCAAATTTCTATCTCAAAAGTGTTATCCAAATGATGTGGCAGTGGGGTCAGGTCAAATACAGTGGCACAAGTTGAATTTTGATTGGAAGTTATTTACCTCGCTCCAATACTAGGTCATTTGGCAAGCACTTTTGAAATAGAAATTTGAGAAACTTAGGGTGCGTTTGATAAAACTGAAAATTAAGTACTTAAAATAAAGTGCTGAATTTTAAGTACTGAATAATTTAAGCGCTTGAAGTTTAATTCCTTAAAACAGTATTTCAACTATTGAAGTAGAATGCATTCAGTGATTTTTTTCAGTAGAAATTTTTCACTTAAAGTTTTCAGTGGTTTTAGAGCTACTTTTTCAATTAAGTGGTATGTTATCAAACGCACTGAAAAAGAATAAGTGCTGATTCTTTTCATTCTCAGCACTTAATGGGGTTATCAAACATACGCTTACTCTTTTGTAAATTTTAGAACTTTGAAGAACTTTGACACGGTTTTAATTGACAACTTATTCTCACTCTTAACTTTATAGAATTATATATTATGTGTATACATGTACTCCCTCCGTCCCTTTTTTTGAGTCCTATATTCCATTTTGGGATGTCCCAAAATTAGTGTCCACTTTCCTAAATTGGTATACAATTTTTACTTACTTTCCAATACTATCCTTCCTTGAAATCTACACCAAGACAAAACTAAAAAAGTTATTGTAATGATTAGGGGCAATTGTGAAAAGTAGGTGTAGATTCTTTTTGTCCCCTTAATAAGTTGAGTTCCCAAAGATGGACTCAAAAAAAGGAACGGAGGGAGTATATGTTATATAATAAAAAATCAAAAAGCAAAACAAAGACCATCTACAGTCCCCTAGTGTCTCACATGGCATGTCTAAAAAATAAAAAATATATCTCAATATTTCCACGAACGCATATGAAGTTTGAAGTTTCACAGAGGCCCTCGAAAGACTCAAAGACCCCATATTCACCATTAACCTCCTCTTACTCCTGTTTAGTAAAAAAAAAAAACTTCTCTTGCTCCTTTTTCATGAGATAGACCAAAAAAAAAAAATCACACAGAATTTCCAACCCCTTATATATACATGAAATTTTATACACGAAACTTATGGAAAAAAAAAATCAAATAAAATTATACTTTTTCTACCAAAAAAAAATCGATAGGGGCACTGCCTCCGAATTCCTATAAAAACTTTACCCTACTGAATTAAAGTTCTAAGTCCGCCACGACGGTTGACATGGAGATTAATCATTGATATCTAACTCTTTGCTATCTACTTATTTAACTACCTATCTAACAATGTCGCTATGAATTTAGTGCAAATAAATTAACCTAATTATGACTATCAACTACTGTGGCCATCTACTTTAAGAAATACTAGCCAGTTAACAATCTCTTCATGTAACCCTAAAAAAAAAAATCTCTTTATCTATCATATCATACATTTTTAAAAGGGTAATACTTGAGACATATCTAAAGACATAATTTTTAGGACACAATCTAAGAGATGTGTATCTCTCTCGTGTGTCACTATGAGATCCAGCGATATTAAAGAAGAGATATAGACACATATCTTAAATTGTGTCCTAAAAATTGTCTTTAAATGCATCCCAATTTATACTTAAAAAAAAAGGACACCTTAATTTCAGCTACCACTGTTTTGACATTTGAATATCCACACGTACACTCTCTCTCTCTCACACACACACATGATGTTTTTTTTTCCTGCAAGATCTGAGCTTGACAAGACTCAACCCTTTATGAATTAATGCATGGAAAAGGAGCCTGACACAGCACACATTTTATTTGTTTTAGCAACAAAAAAAAAAAAAAACATTTCCCCTCCCATGCTTAGCATTTGTTTCTTGTTGCTATGAACATATTTATTTGAGCTTACTGTTTAATATTGGAGGATGTCCATTGTATTTTATATAATTTTTTTTTTGGATTTATTTACCTTTTTTTTCAAAAAAAACACACACATTTTATGTGTATATATAGAAACCAATTAAGTTGGAAATCCTACCCTTTAGGTACTGCAGTCTAAGTTGTTCCAACCACAAACAGTGTTACGTACCCCCAAAAAACAACTAAACAGTTTAATCTAATTTAGGCCATCTTGATTATTGTAGTATCCATCCTCAAGCAGCAAAGCCCAAGCCCAACAAGGCAAGAATAGCTCTAGCTAGCAGAGGCAGCAAAATGAGAAATCTCATTTGCTGCTTCATCCAAATACATCAATGTATTTGACTGATCAAACAACAAATGAATATATTTGATGATTAAAATGAGTCCAAAACGGTTGATGTATCTGTTGGAATGGCGAGCAAATTTCATAAGATTGAGTCCAACGGTTGATGTATCTCATTTGGTTTTCAAAATATATTAAGATATTCAACATTTGATGTATAAAGCAAATATCATACATCAAATCTAAATTGCTGCAGTAAATGACTCAATTTGATGTGTGAAATTTGACTTATATGGTAGATCTAGATGATCTAAGATCAAGAAAAGAAATAAAAAAAAGTTAAAAAAAAAAAAAAACAAATTGAATCAATTTTGTAGACAATTGTAGTAGAAAGTAAGTAATGTTAGATCACTATATTTGGGCTTTGAACCTTCAAAAATGCAATTACTCAAGGAAAAAAAAAAACAAATAAAAAAAGGTAAAACCACACAAAAGATACTAGTACGAAATTAGTAGACAAGAAAACATTTTATTACTACTGTTTTTAGGTTATATCCACTATCAAAGTCCACCGTGATCATGACAGACCTTTATTCCTTAAACAAAAGTTTGCACCCAAAAAACTATCACATCATTGATCAGACGGTTTGAATATTCTGATGGTCTCAAAATCTAATCATATTTTTTATTTATGTGTTTGTGTGTGTGTATATATATATATATATAGCTGTAGTCTATGTAAAGGTAACCTTCATGGTGGTCCTGTTAAACCCTACAGTGTTACATACAAGCGACCTTTACATGAACTGAAATTCCTTCTAGATTCAAGTTGTCTCTAACTAATATATATATATATATATATGTATATATAGTATGAAATATAAAGATACATACATACCTTCAAACAGCTCAAATGTCTATCAATTAATAGTCCATACAAAGGGTGTCCTGATATTCTTTTCTTTAGCATCTCTTCATCCTCCTCTTCTACAGCTTCTTCTTTTCCTCCAGACCTCTCATTCACATCAGTCTCAACACAGTTCTTTTCCATCTCTCAGTCTCTCTCTCTCCTCAGTCCTCTCTCTCTCTCTCTATCTCTTTCTAAGTGATTATTCTGATCCCTTTACCATTGGCGTCCACATATTCCTATATTATGAGTGTTTGCACACAAAATACCAAAAACAGTACGAATGGACAGGGTCCTTTTTCTACCTTTGGAAGTGAAATCACTTGACATGTGCATGCAAAGACGAAGCTTTTTGTGGTTCCTCTTTTTTGCTATGAAAGGAACATCTCATATGTTGTTTCTAATGACGCAAATAAATATGCCTTGGTAGTTAGGGCCTACTGGGCACAGAGCATCGGTCGCATCTTTAGAGGCTGTCGACTCGATAGCACCAATGATTGTTTGACAGGTTATTATTTTTTGTCTTTTTATTTTTTTTGAAAAATTAAAAATGGTGTGTTGTTAATCGTCTACTGGTACTGTCGAGTAGACAACAATACCCCCAAGGACTACCGAGGATCCAAATTGGAGCCTACTACATAGAGAAATTTTTAAGTAATTTTCGGATACCACGTAACATGCTAGCCTTGTATCCTACAATATATATATATATATATATATAATGGGTCCCACTATTTGAGGGTATACAGGGGTTTTACTATTCGTGTACCTACCGAAATAACTCACTTTTATTGACTACATGGTACTACCTAAATATGCTAGATGTGCCCTCAAAGTGTACACCTAAAAATATCTCCTACGACAGTGAAGGTTACTAGTAGAATAGTACTATGAGTAAGTTTTTAGACATAAACAAATCTCACAAACACAATCAACAAACATCACAATGTGTCTATCTCTCTGTTGGTGGGATCCACTAATACTGTTGGGTCCATTGTCACTGTAATGTTCACAGAACAGAAAGATAGACACATATTTGTGCCCAAAAACTTACTCCAGTACTATATTCAATTCTTAATTAGTACTAACAAAGTTTATGTCACCTCATGTGTGAAATTAGGGACATTTAAGTAATCTATTAATGAATGTAAGTGTCCTCACAGGGCCGTTTTCTTTTGTTGTTATTTTATAAAAATGTTTACTTTTTTTATGAACGGATGAAGTTTCATTCATGAAATCAGATCCAAAAAAGAATCAGTACAATCAAAAGAAGTAACAACAAATATAAAGATGAGCAACACAAACTTCAGAGTTGTACTGCAAACCTCCACAATCCGTGATAAAAGCGTCTATGGTATAACTAGTCAAGATTGAACCGCTGAGGGAGGAAGCTATCAAAATGCCTTACAACGTAGATCGCCCCAAAACTTGTCGTGATTCAAAGAGATCCTACCAAAATGTCATGTATGGCGAAAAAACACCAGATCTAATGGATGTCGCGCCATTCTGCATGAGTAGACCACCGAATTTGAAGAAACAAAGCTGCATTTGCAAAAAGGAATAGTCGGATCTAACCATAATACAAAGATAAAGAGATCTAAAGGGAACCTAAGGGAGCCAAAAAAAAAAACTCTAGATATGATATATGGTAGCATTTTTCTCTTAGGAGCTTATGTCCACACATATATGATATATATGTCTGGATCATATTTGTGCAGTGCCCGGCCATAGATACTCTTTGGGGTGATTCTAATTATGTACTTATTCATTTTGTTTTTCATTCAAAAAGCGACCCCCCCTAATTTTGTTTGTTTTCTTTATTTGTATTTTGGGGACTTATATTGAATTTTAATGTGTCTCACACCCGAAAAGAATTTGGTGGATGGTCATTTCATTTTTGGATCTGGGTTGAATAGGTTCAAGATATCAGAGAATTAAGGATTCCCACCAGAAAAACTAATCCAATTCATAATGATGCACAGAAAATATTACATTTTTATTAATTACTTGACCAACCATAAGGAGAAGCAAATACAAAGGGCACGCCAATCAATAAGATTGATGAAGTAGCAATTAATGCAAAAACATCCAATTGGAAAGCAATAGTCATGCTTCTAATCGTCCAAGCTACCAAGTACCAACAAATAAACTACTCCTATATCATTTGATCCCTCTATCAGCTAAAAACTTGGGCTATCCTTGTTAGCATTATGTTCAATTTTACAGACAAATTAAAAGACGTTATTGACATCTCATTCTGAAGGCAAATATGTAATTTTAAAATAAGGATACTAAATTAATTTCGTCTTAAGTTTTTTTGTAAATTTCCTCCAGTACTGTGGTGGTATGGACTTTTTTATTTATGTAAAATGTATCTTTAGAAATCCAGTAGATTAGCATATGAACTTTTTTGCCTTTTTTTTTTATTAAATGTAAATGTATCTATAGAAATCTAGTAGATTAGCATTTCCCTGTTTAGTTACATTCTTCAACACTAGTAATTTGTATTTTTAGTTAGTAAAAAGCTCTTCAAATGATTCATCAAATTTTACTGCTCCTCAGCAATACAATTTTTGCTAGCTGCATCTTTTCAATTGCAACAAACCATTTTCCTTTCATTTTTCCGTTCAAACATTCATAAAATGCAAACATAGGTAGAGTACAAAAAAAATTAGTCCAAGATAAATAATAATAATAATAAAATTCGAATGCTTTGATGTATATCGAGAGACCTTCTTGGATACAATTATGATATTTAATTGTATCATATATACATTATTAGTGTTATT
Organism: Hydrangea macrophylla; assembly: GCA_033977485.1. Classification (NCBI taxonomy): domain Eukaryota; kingdom Viridiplantae; phylum Streptophyta; class Magnoliopsida; order Cornales; family Hydrangeaceae; genus Hydrangea; species Hydrangea macrophylla. The sequence continues at coordinate 23,926,944 of CM066987.1, read as the reverse complement.
TCATTTGACTTTAGTTGATAACATAATATACAATATACAAATTATGCATCTTAAAATGTTTCTGCTGTCGAATGATGATACATTGTTACTATTAAATAGCACTTTAAAAAATTACTGCTGCCACATTTTTACCGTAGATTTGGATCTTAAAATTTGGTTGTACGATAAGTATTGAAAAATTGTCCTTAAATCTTTTTTATTGACTGTTCATTCTTGCGCCAATATCAGAGTCAACTGTTTAGTCAGTGTTTGGTTGGGAGCAACAACTGTTCAGTCAGTGGTTGTAACTGTTTATAGGTGTATTTTGGAAGTATAGAATAGTGAAGCACTTGTAGCATTTGCATTCAAACAGTACTTCTATATATAAATAAATATTCATGTGACACAGTGACAGTAAAGTGGAGCCACACATTACATGCCCTGCACGTGATTTTGCCTTAAGGTGATCAGATGGTACAAGTGAACATGGATATCAAAACTTGGATGTATTTTTTTATTATTATTATTATTGTTAAGAAAAATTTTAATATGTTGCTCATTTCGTCCTTTTTTTTTTTGAGTATATACGGGAACTCAACTTATTAAGGGAATAAAAAGAATTTATATTTACTTTTCACAATTGTCCCTAATCATTATAATAATTTTTTTAGTTTTATCTTGGTGTAGATTTCAAGGAATGGTAGTTTTAGAAAGTAAGTAAAAATTGTATACTAATTTAGAAAAGTGGACACTAATCTTGGGACATCCCAAAGTGGAATATAGGACTCAAATAAAGGGACAGAGGGAATATGATTTTCGAAGTTGAATTTTAAATTTTAGTTTTTAAATATTTTTTCAGGTGTATCATATGCAATTGTATGTGATGCTACTAACCACAACCACCGCCACAATATGGGTAAATTAATTAGGGTGTAGAAGAGTAACACTAAGCATACTTTGAAATCCACACTGAATTTGACACTCAGTTTTAAATGCATGTACTTTGTACTGTGTAAGTGGTGCACAGAAAAGTGTAAAAAAATTCACACAGCACAGGATACATGTTTTTAAAACATCAAATGTCAATTCAGTGTGGATTTCAAAGTGTAACTAGCATTACTCAAGTGTAGAAATTAAGGGGCAGCCCACCAAATTGGTGATCAGTTGGACAAACTTTTATGGTCCATAGGCGGTCCAAGGTGTAGGTGGGTGGAGCTCGGCGGGATGGGTTGATTCACAAAGCCGAATAGGGTGATTCGACACAGTCCATCAATTCATGGATCTAACGGGCAGCGCGAGGTAGGGGTGCAACTTGGGCGGGATCTAAAGGGTTTTGGTTCTGCCCAAGCCCGAGCCCGAATTCAAGCAGTCTGCCCAAGCCCGAGCCCAACATAAACCCGAACTTGTCAATCCGAGCCCGGTTTGTGAATAAGTTCTCCAACCCGAGCCCGAGCCCGAATTGAGCCCGAATTACAATTTTTTTTTTGTGCAAATTGATTTTTAGTATGTAAACAACAATATGTAGAGTATCAAATCTTTTTTTTTTTTGTTTAGATTTGAGAAAAAATATTCATATATTAATTTAGTGCTAGAATAATATCTAATAGTGTATTATTATCACTAAAAAATACTAGAATATAATGTAAAAAATATTACACAAATAGAATTCGGATTCGGGCTCGGATTCCACAGGTTAGCAAAATTTTGTCCAAGCCCGACCCGAATTGAATTCGGGCTTGCATTTTTCTGCCCAAGCCCGCCCATGGTGAAAGTATCACGGGCCCAAGCCCGATAATTTTTGGGTCGGGCCCGGGTTGACCACGGGTTGGCCTGCCCGAGTTGCACCCCTAGCGCGAGGCGCCACATACAACTCGCAATCGAGTTTGATTCATGGGTTGGTTGGTAAATTGTTCGCGAACTTATTAAAAAATAGTTTTTAAATACAGTTTCATAAGTTTAAAAGTTTTTAAGAGATAGTATATTGAGAACAATTATTTAAAAAAAAACAGCTTAATTAAAACAATTAAAAAAACAGATTATGAATTGAAGTTTTTTGGAAAAAATATATATATAAGGATGAGAGACTAAAAAAAAGAGAAGTGCTTAATTTGTTATTTCACTTTAGTCACAACCATAGCGATTACATGTCACTTTTGAGCCATAGCAGTAGTGAAAATGGATCTAATCTAAAAGGGGCAAAATGTATTTACTCACGAAAATATCCAAAATGTTCAAAATGTATTTGCCCGGATCACAATTTCGTACACAATGTTCAAAATATCCAAAATTGTGTATATTAAATAGGTTCGGAATTCATACCTTAAACTATAACTCTATAATTTCAGGGAAAGTACTTGCAGCTCGATTAATCGTCGAATCTCCGATCTTAAAAGATTCCTACAAGTATTTACATATTTTTTTCAAATTTTTAGAATTAACTTTTCAGAAATAATTTGCCAAACGTGGCCGAAGAGACATGTAACGCCCCGACTGTCGAAGTGCAAGGAAAGAAAGAAAGGTACAAAAGAAAAGAATGATAAAAGATCATGTGTTAGCTGAACTTTTAACAGTTTGTAAATAATTATGTCATTAGAAATTTCATATTCCGTCTGAGCTGTCCCATGTAAAACGTAATTCCGGACAACTTTTCCCGACTGATATTTTCTCAGTTCGGCACCATTTGGGCAGAAAAAGCTCACTGCTACAATCAGTCCCAGGATTAATTTTCTATGTTGCTGAAACTTTAAAAAGATTTTCGACACTCGTATATTTTGAAATCTGATATTCCGTCCGCGCTGTCCCATGTAAAACGTAATTCCGGACAACTTTTCCCGACTGATATTTTCTCAGTTCCTCACCGTTTGGACAGAAAATAAGAAAAACAGTAGCAGTATTTTTTTGACAGCAGTTTTGACAGCATTTTGGCAGCATTTCGCATGCGTGCCCATTCCCGTTAAATCCTCGGATTTTGCATCTAAAACATACATACACAAGTCTGAAAAGGTGTATAACATGTGTGTAAACCAACCGGGACTTTATACGTTCGAAACATAATGAGAACGAGAGGTAAAAGAGGTAATAGAGAGAAAGAAGGGGAGAGGGAGAGATTGGGAGAGAGACATTGGGAGAGATAGGGAGAGAGACAGAGGGAAGATATTCTAAGCACACACGCACGTGTATTTTCACATTCGGAAACATTTTAAAAAAAAAGAAATACCATTCCAACATGAATAAAAGAAAAGAAAGTTTAGGAAATGGAACGAGATTAGAGAGAGGGAAAATGGGGGAGGGAGATTTTAAGACATTTCCTTTAAAAGCCAAATGGACAAATCCGGCAAGGATTAAAATCAACACACATACATAAGGCATTGAAAGAGATTCTATATAAACATCAAAGAGCTTCAAGTCTTTAAAAGAGTTAGGATACATCCAAGTCAAGAGATATTAAGACAAAAGAGAGGTTCTTTGCAACATACATGAAGTTTTAAATATGTACACAACACAACGACGCGGCCAACGTGTGCCGGTCCCAAAAGAAAGTGAGCCTAGCTATTACAGATTTCATATCCAATGTTCATATGAATTAGTACATGCAATTCTATTGATCTAATCCTATTCCATGATACTAGATCACATAAATTACATGTCCCCCTTTCCATCCACGAGCTAGCTCTCAAAACAAAGTCCTCCAACAAGAGACTTCAAAAAGAGGATACCTTTAATCCCACCCTTTACTCGGACTTGGGGTCTTTCCCCTTGTCAATATTTCCTGCAAAAAGATTTGTGATCGTAGTCCCTTAGCGCGACGGCTAAGTAGATAATGTATGTAAAGACACAAAGTAATTTCTATGACTACGGATGAAATGCGATGCAATGAGGTTGCCACCGAGGCAATGCAAATGTAAGGCTTCTTAGCCATGCATGTAATCGTTCACTCCCCTCGTTACCGGACTGCGAGCAATCCCCCACTGGGAACTTAGCATACCAACCTTCCGATAGCTAGTCGGCTATAAGTTAGCGTTTGGCACGTTCTTAGGTACGTCCACCCTGTCTCACATCACAACCCGCATCCGGATTTCCATATCATCTCATTTTATGCCCTTCCTTATGAGGGATCTTTTCAACGCATATCATGTGTATGCAATGTCTTTGCCGATATGGCACAAATGCTATGAATCCCTTTGATTCACTCAACCAATGTCAATGCTTATGCAATGTCATGTCCACTAATCAATGTATAATGTCTTATGCATTATTGTTGAGAAATCAAAGGAACAATAATAAAATTCATGTTATGAGCTCAAATGTAATATTAACCCATTATGCTCCATAAATAGTACTAAGCTGGAATTAAGCACATTTTGCACACCTTGAATCACAAATGGTAAAATTTGTATAGTAACTCATGACCTCTACACATGCAATTCCAATAACCAAAGCTAACATCTCCAACTTAACTTCTAACATGGATTTCAACTAGCAAGTAGACAAGTAAGCACATAGATATTAACTTAAGCATGTAAATCACATAGTTCCATTCTAAGTCAAGAAATTTAAAGAGACTAGGTTAGGGCAATTCATCAAATCCAAGGGTTTCACCAACAAGTTTTGCAATTCATACTTTGAAGGAGGAAATAAAATGCACCCATGGACACATGAACATGTAGTTTCATAGGATCTAGGACCTAAGTTAATGATATACTACATAGCCCTAGAAATTTACCCAACAATCAACACACATGCATCATCATACTTAGAAATAGGAATTAAAGTGTGTCAATACATAGAAAATCTACCTTGTTCTTGGAGAAATCCAAAGAACTCCCAATTCCAACTTAGGGCTTGAGAAAAAAGAGAAAGAGAACTTCTATTTGCTTCTAATCTTCACCAAGTTGAAACCCTTAGCTTCTAGCACCTTGAATCCCTAAGAAAATGGAGGCCTTCAAGCTCTTGATTTGCTTCCATGGAGAAATTTTTTGAGAGGGGAAGAGAAGGGAAGAAGATGAAGAGGTGAAAGAATAAAGAGATGAGAGAAAAATGAAGTAAAAGAAATGGGTTTACTCCCCCAAGATGGCCGGCCAAAAGAGTGTAGAGAGAAAGAGTGTATGTATTGTTTGTGTGTGGTCAAAATTTAAGTAGCTAAAATGTGGGTCCCAAGGTATGGTCCAATTGCACAAAGTTTTAAACATGTGGGTACATTTATATCTATGTAAGCAATAATACAACACTAATTTTTTTTTCAAGTTGGGAAAAAAATAATATACCAAAAATAATTGGGTCCAAATTTATGTATAAATTACTAAAATACCCCTTATTAAATTACGGGTCATTACAAGACACCAAAACGAAACTCTTATCTCGAGGAATCCGAATATGAAGTCTGGAGAAAAACTGACGATCAGAAGTTCGCCGTTTGACGTCGTGAAGATCGAAGCAAAAAATCTCCCTTTTCTCTCTTGGTTGTAAGATATTTTGAAAAAAAAATATCTCAACCTCAACTATATATAGGCATAACTCTTAGGAATTACGTTTACCTCCCTGTGAGTTCTCAAAACTTCTAGTTATCTCCTGAAACGTCGCATACGTCCATTTTATCCTTTCACGAGTGAAAATTAAAAACAAAAATGATGGGGATACACACCAAACGACACACCAGCTTTAAATGCATGTATCATGTGCTATGTAAGTGATGCACAAAAAAGTGTGAAAAATTCAAACAGCACAGGGTACATGCATTTAAAGCACAGTGCGTTGTTTGGTGTGTATCGCTATCATTGTTGAACTAAAAATTATAAAAGTTTTCGTTTAAGTTCCGTTTGGGTCCAAAATACGGATCCAAAACTAAATTCCATGGAATTTCTACACAACCTACCTTTTAAGCAACGTATCACTCACGTTCTCACCACAGTATTCAAAATGATCTAACACGAGATCAAAACTATCAGAAATTTACTCTACACAGGTAAAGTTACTATTCATAAAATACAAAATATCTTAAATAGCATTTAATCACATAAATGTCATTTAAATCATATGCACGCCTTATTAATTGTTCGATTGTCGTGTCTCACTTGACACTTTCCGTTGCCTCTAGTCAATCTCATCACAATTATCAAATAACATTGATAGTTCATAAAATTCAAATATTCATGCTAAAACATTTGATTTTTCCTGAAACGGGTGTGACAACTGTCACGACCCATCCCGCTACGGGCGAAAATAGGACACGTGGCACACCACCAAGGCTCATCCAATTCATTAAACAACTATACGCAGCGGAAGAGAACTTTAAAACAACCTTGAGTATTTAAAACTTTAGAAAACATTACCCTCCGAGTTGTAAAATCCGTATAAAATTAAAAACGTAATCATATTTTGAAACGAGTGAATTTATGTTGAAATGGGTCCCAAGGTACCCTAAGAACAAATCAAAACCTTTTGAAAATTTTCAGAAGTAGTAGAAAAAGATTTATGGCAGGGGTATTTCGACTGGTCGAACGACCCCCTTCGACCGGTCGAATGACCCTTTAGCAGAATCCTGCCCAAAGTTGCAGAATTTGCTTAAGGCATCAAACAACCATTATATTTTGCAACTTCCAAAGACTCTCAACCCTTAATCCAAACTTCTCAAGTCAATCAAGATTGTAAGAACATATATCCATCTTACTAATCCTTGAAAAGGAACGGCAAAGAGACAAGTTAAGGCTTTTTTGGATTAAAACATAAAAGTTCTATTACATTGCAAAATCCGAATTTGACAAGCAACATTCGAAAATATGAGCTCAAGAGTTTGGATATCTTTCCAACATGACCAGAAGAAGTTTAATGACATATTACAATATTTCAATCCCATTCCGAAGTTTCTAAGTCAAGTACATAATCCGACCTTTACAAGATTCATTATTACATCTTCAGAATGAAAACAAAACATATACAAAATGTGATTTCCTCGCATTCCCACAGCCTCACTCATCACGCTTCTTCTTTCATTCTTCATACCTGCAATGGAGTAAATCTCAATTGCTCAGCTATATGCTGAGTTCACAATTTCTAACATATGCATATATAGCAAATCATGCTTTAATCTCATAATTCACATCAAATAATCTCTAGGGAGAGAGGCATGCATTCATCCGGTATATCGGCAAGCCCAAAGTCTATCAACCGCGATGCCAATGGCAAGCTCAGAGTCTATCAACCATTGTACCCAAATGCTCTGGTAGGGCCGGTTCCCAAACCAAGCAAGTAGCCGTCGCTACTATAATTCTCAAACATCGAGAGGTGTACCCCGGCATGAACTTTTGTCAAACTCCCCTTTGACCCATATAGACAACTCAACGTGTTCACGTAAATTTGACATGCTTTTCACATTTAAGCGCGTGCATAATTAACGAGCCTAAGATTAACACATGGATTTTGCCCAGATCTCATTTTTGTCACCGAAAATTAAGACATGTAATTTTTCTATATCTCATAGGCTAGAAATTCATACCTCGAGTTATCGCCGTATAACTTTAAGGGAATGACTAGAAGCCCGATTAAACGCCAAATCTCTCCGATCTTACGTGAAACCTACAAGTTTACACGCGTTTTCCCCAAATTCCTAGATTTAGAAATTTATAAAAACTTAGCCAAACGTGACCTAAAGACTATCAAAACCTAGCCCTTACCTTGGGGAGTCTAATTATGAAATTTGGTGAAAAACAAACGGGCAGAAGTCCGTCGATTTGCGCCTTGAAGCTCTAAGCTCCCAAAAACTCCCAAATCCCCCTTTTGATTTGAATTTGGAAAAGTTGTGAAGAATAGAATATCTTGCCTCTACTATATATAGGCAATATTTTTAGAAATTACGTTTACCTCCCCACGAGTTTTCAAAACTCTAAATTAAACCCTGAAACGTCGCACACGTCCATTTTATGCCTTTATGAGTGAAAACTATAATTTACAAAAGTTTCAGACTAAGTTCTGTTTGTCACCGTAATTATGTTCTGAAAACTATTTTCCGTGGAATCTCTAGATAACCTACCTTTTAAGCAACATATCACTCATGTTTTTACCACAGTTTTCAAAATGATATTAACAATACCAAAATTACCAGAAATTATACTATACAGGTATAACTTTCTATTCATAAAGTACCAGATAAGTCAAATAACATTTAAATCACATAAATGTCATTTATTCATGCCAATGCAATCTCGATTACCGTATTTTCATGTCCTTACTAACATTTTCCGTTGACCCACAGTCAACCCCATTTCAATTATTAATCAATATTAATAATTTCCAAAAATTCGCTTATGCATTTAAAAAGATTATATTTTCTCGGGACGGGTGTGACAACAACTCTCCCCTCCAAACACTACAAGGAAAAAGACTATTTATGTCACTTTTAAAATTGTATTTATTTCACTTTTATTTCGAGTGACATAATTATTTCTTAAATGAGCTTTTTATGTCACTTTTTTAGTATTTATGTCACTTTTTTAAAAAGTGACATAAATACTTGATTATTTATGTCATTGTTTAAAAAAAAGTGACGTAAATAATAAAGTATTTATGTCATTTTTTTTAAAAAAGTGACATAAATAGTAATATATTTATGTCACTTTTTAAAAAGTGACATAAATAAAAATGCGGTGGCATTTTTGTAAATTAAATAGTAATGTATTTATGTCACTTTTTAAAAAGTGACATAAATAAAAATGCGGTGGCATTTTTGTAAATAAAACATTTGATTATTATATCACTTTACTACAAAGTGACATAAATAATAAAAATGCTATAAACTTTTTGTAGGTTTTAAAAAAAAGTGACATAAAAGACGAGTTTGGTGCTCACAAATTCGCTGCAAACCCTATCTTTAACCCTTCCCTCCAAGATCTCCCTTCCAAACAAACCCTTCCCTCCTATCCCTTCCCATCAGTCACTGCACGCCGCCATGAAAGTTAGGGTTCTACAGCTTACACGCACCACTCAACCACCATCGCCTCCCTTCCACCACGCCGCCGTCGCTGGCTTCTTCTCCTCTCAGCCGCCGCCCCGTGTTCCTCCTCTCCAGGTTTCTCTCTCTCTCTCTCTCTCTCTCTCTCTCTCTCTCTCTCTCTCTCTCTCTCTCTCTCCCTCTTCTCTGTTCCATCATATACATTCAGATACATGTATATATATAGAGTGCTGCTAGACGCACCGACTCACCTCCTTCTCTTTCTCTCTATCTCTCCTCTCCGTACCGACTCGGCTCTCTCAGATCTACTACTCTTATCCCCCTTCTCTCCTAAACCCAACTTTACTCTTTCTAAATCCCCAATTTCAGTGAGCCGTGTCAATGGCCGAGTGATCGGATGGGGCTGTCTCACTGACGTTATGGGAAATTCATGTTATTGCTGGAAAAACTACAGCTCTTCTTCGCCGGATCAAATTCGAAGGCAACAATGGAAGGTATTGAGTTTTTGTACGTTGGCTGCTTTAATGAAACTTTACATCTTGCCCTTATTATGCTATTCGACTTTTTGAATCTACAGATTTGTATGTACCTTGATTTGTTGTTCAAGTTCAACAGTTCTGTTCTTTCTTTCTTTTCACCTTTTTTTTTGGGGGGAGGGGGTGTGGGGGCTTGCGTCTTGAACTCTTGATCAGAATTTTAGATGAAAACACATGAAATAATTAGCAATTTTTAACTATAATTGAAGTTAGACACTTGAAATTAACATTGCATACATAATGACTTTCAGTTATTTATTTCAATTATTTTGTATTCTACTTATTTTATTAATTGGTGTACTTGTATAAATGTTGCAATCATAAAGTCAAGCAAGGATACAAGATATGCAATCAACTCAGTTGTGACACACAATGGGACCAAGTTCCCTAATTGGGCAAGTAACTCAGATTCTCATTTTTAGTGGGTAACACCTTTGTATCTGTGCTAATATATGTAGTCAATGATATGTGTTAATTTTACTGACACTATTTGTTTGCTAATCGAATTTCTTTCCCTTTTGCTTCCTGTGTTGATTATGATTCATTTGAGTGGGCTAAGAAGTGGGTACAAGAACTTCAAAAGCAAGGTGCTGAGAGCTGATTTTTTTTTTTTTACCGAACTATGTCTTAGGTTCTACTTTAATTCATGTCTAAGTTATACTGCATGGTTCTTGCGAATTAAGAGATTGCCCATTCTTCATAGTCGTGTTCAAATACTAAGTCACAATAAGTAGCAATGAATATATTAATGATAAATATTTGGATTTCACGTTCTTTAAAAGTTGCAACTCTTTCTTTGAGGACTTATAGCTTGTTTATTATTAAAATATAAAGAGGGGAATTTTCTTTCGTAAATAATAGGTTTGAACGGTTCGATTTGAACAATTTTGCATCTAAACTGGTCGATTGTTCTTGAATGAACAAAAGAAATGACTGGTATGTTGGAATGAACTACATGGCATTTTTCATTTATTGGACAAGTTCTTTAGTTTATAGTTTTTATATTTGCTTCTCGTATATACCTCTTCATCTAAGCACTCATTAAAAAAAACTTTTGAACCAACATTGTGATGAAGTTCTCCTCTTGGTCGCTTAAGAGGCTCGCTTTTCACTTTTAATAATGACTATTTTTCCCCATTCATTGAAAATTAATTTGAAGAGCCTTTTGATCCAATGTACTGGAACAATATTAATAATGAACATGCAGACAATAAAATTCTATTCTTTTTGTTGACATAATGAGTTTCTCAAATCGATTAGAACTTATTATTTTAAAATAGAATTTGAAACTGAGGAGTGAGGATATGAAAGTCTGCAAAATGACAAAATTTTGATCTGATAATTGAGGTTGACACCATAGCATACAAGTTAATGTTTTGATCTATTATCAATTCATCATAATATATATAACTTCGGATAATAACATCCATGATTAACCTGTTGGGATTGTTGTTTAGTTTCTCTATTGAAGCCAGCAAGTTTTTTAGCCGTATTAAGTAATGCAGGCTTTGTACCATGTGTTAGAATGTAGGGCATCGTCACCCTTTGTAAAAGTTATGATTATTGGGGCTTCTTGTAGAAGTATGTTTTGCGTATACATTCTTTTCTGTTTAATAATATGCATCATACAGTGGTATATTAGCATGTGCAAAACAAATTTCAATCATAATTTTGCCATGAAACATTAATCGTTGTCCATGTACTTCAAGGAACACTCATTCCTATAATCTAGGCCCTAAAATAGAGTATCCTGAAATTTGCAGACACTTGGAACCTTTAGCAATTGCATTGGAGAAAGAGAAATGGTCCCTTGTTCAGTTTCTGCTCTCGTCTTCTTACAGCGGATATGGCATCTCGAGCTTGAAGCAAGTAATTTACTTTTTCCCATGTATTTTTATCTAAATTTTGCCAAGCCAAAATGAAAATCATAGAAATATTATGTAACTATTTTACTCGAAACTATATAAAAGAATTTCAGTCTACATGGACATGATACAAATAGATGCATATTTAACGATAATGACACTGTTTAGTGTGCTTCTAATTGTTGTTGAATAAGAAATATGTTGTGGTTGTAAGGTAAATATAGTTGATAGGACTTGTAAGGCCCAGCCCATTCAACTCCTTAAAACCCAGGTGTTAAGGAGAGGGGAACTAAAGCCTTATAAACCGCACAGAGAGGCTATAAATGGGCGATGTGGGACATTCCAACACACCCCCTGAACCACAGGAGCCGGACACTCGGCATACCTTGGACCACAGCAGCCGGACACTCGGCACACCGGAAGACAAGACCAACCAAGCTTTGATACCACTTGTAAGGCCCAGCCCATTCAACTCCTTAAAACCCAGGTGTTAAGGAGAGGGGAACTAAAGCCTTATAAACCGCACAGAGAGGCTATAAATGGGCGATGTGGGACATTCCAACAATAGGAAATAAGATCCGGTATCCTTCCTTCTCCCTATCGAAAGTTGATCTTTGTCTTTCAAAATTCAAATCTGTCTGCTTTGCCATTGTATTATTTAGATAAACTTGGTCTTTTGTTACTCGTTTTCTTTTCTTATGAACTCGTATGCTTTAACTTCAAGTTGACAGGGAAGGCTACTTGGCCAGTCGGGTGATTATGCTGCTGCTACCAACATCTTCCAGAAAGTCTTGGAATTATGGTACACTTCTTGAAGTAGAATCTAATTTATATCTTTGAATTCTATTATTCTCTGTAAATTAGTCTTTTATTTGTTTTTGAACAAATCTTTCTTTGTAGTTATTTAGATATAAACTCCTAACTGAAAAACACCAAAACACTGAATCATCTTCTTTCTTTCCCTTTTGTTTTCTATGCCTTTTTAAAATAGAAACACCAAATAAAAAAGTTCCAAAACTTGTGAATATTGAAAAATAGAATACCCCCATAAAAGCTTCAACTCCAAACTTCTTCAAAGGCTTAATAGATGCCTCTAGTAACTTCCTATTGTAAGTAAAAACACATGGAAACAAATGAAATTCGATTTGGACTCTTGTAGAGAATGATTATCCCTAAGAATAAAGAGATTAAAGAATGATGGAAACCGTAAATCAAAAGAATGATGGGTTAGAGAGATTATATAACTCTACAGCTGAAATTATTGAACAACATTGCACGAGCTGTGCTTTCAGTAAAACAGTTCACAAATAATGCGAAAAAAACTTAGTTTTGGGGTTTTGAGGGTTGAATGTAAACAGCTTAACCAAACGTCACGAAACCTTACTCACACCTCAAACATGCCTAAAGAAACTTGTGGGAACAAACGGAATGCATACGGAATCACGGTTAACAAATAATGCACAAAAAAAGGACTTTTTCATCACTTAGACTTGAAAAAACTTAGTTTTTGAGGTTTTGAGTAGTGAAACTGTAAAGCGTGTATCCGAATACCACAAAACCTTACTCGCACCTCAAACATGCCTAAATAAATTTGTGAGAACTAGTCGAATGCATAACGGAATCACGGTTCACAAATAATGCGAAAAATGACTCTTTCACACTTCGGTTTGAAAAAACTTAGTTTTGGGGGTTTTGAGGGTTGAAACTGTAAACCATTTAACCAAATGCCACGAAACCTTACTCACACCTCAAACATGCCTAAAGAAACTTGTGATAACTAACTGAATGCATAACGGAATCACGGTTCACAAATAATGCAAAAAAAATAACTTTTTCATCACTTAGACTTGAAAAAACTTGGTTTTTGAGGTTTTGAGTAGTGAAATAGTAGACCGCTAAACCAAATGCCACGAAACCTTACTCATACCTCAAACATGCCTAAAGAAACTTGTGAGAACTAACTGAATGCATAACGGAATCACGGTTCACAAATGATGCAAAAAATGACTTTTTCATCACTTAGGTTTGAAAAAACTTGGTTTTAAGGGTTGAAACTGTAAACCGCTTAACCAAACGCCACGAAACCTTACTCGCACCTCAAACATGCCAAAAGAAACTTGTGGGAACTAACTAAATGCATAACGGAATCACGGTTCACAAATAATGCGAAAAAATGACTTTTTCATCACTTAGACTTGAAAAAACTTAGTTTTTGAGGTTTTGAGTAGTGAAACGGTAAACTGTTAACCAAACGCCAAGAAACCTTACTCTTTCATCATTCCGAGTTCCCGAACACATTTTTGGTCTCTCAAAACCCCCAAACATAGTTTTACTCTTTTATTATTTTATATATACAACTAATTAATGAAAACTTTTTCTTTTTGTAGGTACAAAGTTTCACATTTTGATAGAAAGTTCACACAAGCGAACCACTTTTTTTGTTGGGCTAATTTATTTTGTTGCTTTCATAGTTTTGTTAGTATTTTTGATGAATATGTAATATGTATATATAATTAATTAGTTTAGCACTTGACTCGGATCGATTGTATATTTTTTTTGTTCATTCCAATTAATTGGTTGATATTGAGATGAATCGATAAAATTTAGTAGTTGAAATACATCATTGAGTTGGATTTATAAATTTTGTACAGGGTGGTATTGCATGTATATATGTACAGGGTGGTATATTTATTGTTTTTACAAGGTGATATTGAATTAGTATTATTTAAAACATTTATGTCGCTTTTAAAAAAATTGACATAACTAATTACACATTTATGTCACTTTTATCAAGTATTTATGTCACTTTTTTAAAGCATTTGTCACTTTTAAAGTTTTTATGTTACTTTTAAAGTATTTTTGTCACTTTTAAGACTTTGATATAATAATTTTGTTTGGTATTTATGTCACTTTTTTACTTTTATGTTACTTTAGGTTAAAAGTGACATAAATAAAATGGTATTTATGTCACTTTTAATTATTTATGTCACTTTTAAGACTTTGATGTAATAATTTTGTTTGATATTTATGTCACTTTGAAGTATTTATGTCATTTTTTATTAACATATGTGTTGGTATTATGAAACATTTATGTCACTTTTAAAACATTTATGTCGCCTCCATTTATGTCACTTTTTACTGGGAAAAAAGTGACATAAATACCTATTTATGTCACTTTTTAAGTGACATAAAAAGCCTTTTTCCTTGTAGTGAAACAGGAAGTTTGTCCCCAAACTTATACCTCATGCGTCGAAAAGATATGGATATTTATTTCTCATCTCCTCCTCATTCTCCCACGCCGCTTCCTCGACTGAATGAGTACGCCATAGTACCTTCACCATTGGAATCGTCTTTGTTTTCAACACTTACTCTTTCCGATCTAAAATTTCTACTGGATGCTCTACATAGGTCAAGTCTTCCTAGATTTGTAATGGTTTCGGTACTATGATCTTACTCGCATCCGTCATACACCGTCTCAACATTGATACGTAGAATACATTGTGCACATGTTGCAACTCGGATGATAGGGCTAGTCATAAGCCACTGGTCCTACCTTCTCTAGGATCTCAAATGGTCCTACGAATCTCGAGTTAAGTTTTCCCCATTTCTCAAATCGGACAATGCCTTTCGAAGGCGATACTCACAAGTATACAGAGTCTCCCACTTTGAATGTCATCGGTCGTCGCTTAGAGTCGGCATAACTCTTATAACGACTCTGAGCCACCTTATGTCGATCCTGGATCAATTTTACCTTCTCAGTGGTCAACTGTATTATCTCATGTCCTATCAATCGTCTTTTCCCAATCCTGGTCCAACAAACCGGTGATCGACACTTACGTCCATACAAAGCTTCATACGGTGCCATTTCAATACTTGACTGAAATCCGTTGTTGTAAGTAAATTCAATCAATGGTAAGTGTTTCTCCCAATCACTCCCAAAATATAAAACACAAAGTCTAAGCATATCCTCTAGCATCTGAATCGTTTTTTCTGACTGTCCGTCGGTTTGGGGATGGAATGCAGTACTAAAACTCAATTTCATACCCATCGACCTATGCAAACTTTCCCAAAACCTCGATGTAAAACTACTATCACGATCCGATATAATCACTGCTGGAACCCCGTGTAGTCTCATAATCTCTTTCACATACAACTCTGCTAATTTGGATGGCTTAGTCGTCTTGATTGGTAGAAATGGACTGATTTCGTTAATCTGTCAACTATCACCCAAATCTTGTCATTCTTGTGAGGTGATCGCGGAAATTCAAAAATAAAATCCATCATGATCTCATCACATTTCTACTCTAACACCGATAATGGTTATTATAGTCCCGCAGGTACCTCTCTTTCTGCCTTGACTTATTGACACGTTGAACATTCGGACACAAACTTGGCAACTTCTCGCTTAATGCCCCTCCACCTAAAGTTCTCTCCCAAATTCTGATACATCTTTTTACTTCCCAAATGCACTAAATATTTCATACTATGCGCCTCCTCTAAAATTCGCTCTTTCAAGTCCTTTACGTTTGGTACACACAATCGGTTCCCAAGTATTGATACTCCTTGTTGTAACGTAAATCCAGGTCATTTTTCCAAAGGTATTTTGTCTTTCATCTTCCACAAGTAGAGATCATTTAACTGTACTTCCCTGATTTCATCTATAATGTCTGGGTGAGCTATGATCGCCATCATTAAGCCATAATTCGTCTCTGGAATCACATCTAACTCTAAACGTTCCATTTCTCTGACTAATTCTTTTTGTTGTGTTAGCTCATTGCTAAGTTCCTGTCGTCTTCCGGCTTAAAACATTAGCTACTACATTAGCCTTTCTCATGTTCAAGTCTCTTTGCGTGAAAATGTATTCATACTCTTGTGATCCGTGAAGATCTCACACTTTTCACCGTAGAAGTAGTGTCTCCAAATCTTCAAAGCATGGATTACTGCGGCCAATTCAAGATCATGAGTCGGATAATTTATCTTATGTGTCTTCAACTGTCTTAAAGCATAAGCAATCACATTGCCACCTTGCATGAGCACACACTCAAAGCCTTGATACGAAGCATCATTATAGATCACAAATCTCTCAGTTCCATATGGTATTGTCAAAATAGGTGCTCTCGTTAACCGTAACTTCAACTCTTGAAAATTGTCTTCACGCTCCAAACTCGACTCAAAAGTAACACCCTTCCTCATCAACTTTGTCATAGGTAATGAAATCTTCAAGAAATTCTTTATAAAACGGCGGTAGTATCCAATTAATCCTAAGAAACTTCGAATTTCGGATACTGAAGTCGATCATTGCCAATTAGATACAGCTTCTACCATGTGAGGGTCAACTGAAACTCCATTCTTGTCAATCGTGTGACCAAGAAAAGTAATTCTAGGCAACCAGAATTCACACTTCTTTAATTTCCCGAATAGTTGCTTCTCTCGCAATCTCTGAAGTATCAATCTCAAATGATTCTCATGCTCTATCTCACTCGGCAAGTAGATAAGAATATCATCTATGAATACAATCACAAAATCGTCTAAGTAGTCCTTGAAGACTCGGTTCATAAGATCAATGAACGTGGCTAGTGCATTTATAACTCCAAATGGCATGACTAAGAACTCGTAGTGTCTGCAACACGTTCTGAAAGTTGTTTTCTCAATGTCTTCGGCCTTTACTTTCAACTGATGATAGCTCGATCTCAAATCTAACTTTGAAAACACTTATGCTTCACAAAGTTGGTAGAATAGGTCATCAATTCTAGGCAACGGATACTTGTTCTTTTGGGTTAACTTGTTTAACTCGCGATAATCGACACACACACGTATTGAACCATCTTTTTTCTTTACAAACAACACTGGAGCTCTCCATGGTGATATGCTAGGTCGAATGAAACCTTTGTCAAGTAGTTTTTGTAGTTGGATTTTCAATTCTTTCAACTCCACGGGCGCCATTCGATATAGTGCTTTCGATACTGGTCTTGAGTCTGGAATTATCTCAATGGTGAACTCAGTCTCTCTCTCAATCAGAACATCTTGCAAGTTATCAGGAAATACATCTAGATATTCTTGCACTATCGGAATGTCTTCTACTTTCAATTAAGTCGTCGAAGTATCAATTATTGAACACAGATATCCCTAACATCCCTTTCTCAACAACTCACCCGCTCCGATAACTGAAATCAAATACGGTGGCGGTGTAACCCCAGTTCCTTGGAAACAAAAGCTCCCGTGCACCGGTGATCGAAAATTAACTTCTTTCTGTTCACAATCTATCGTGGCTTGGTTAAAAGACAACCAATCCATTCCAAGTATTACATCAAAGTAGTTCACTACAATCAGTATAAGATCCACGGTCATCAACTTCTCACCTAGTTTGATCTCACAATCCTTGTATACCGTAGATGTCACTATCGGCTTACTAAGGGGTACAACAACAGATAATTCGTATCCTAATGGTATCGATCTAACATTTAAATGTTCAACAAACTTAAACAATACAAATGAATGTGTAGATCATGAATCAACAAGTATGCGTTCTAAGTACGAACATACAAGCACCATACCTAAGACCATTGTCTTTGAACTCTTGGGTTCATCTGAAATGACCTTCCCTGACGTTGCTCTGTCCTTTGTCCCCTATCATTGGTCTGTCTAGGCTTCAAACCATTGGAAATCATAGAACTAGCTCCTTGCTGAGGACACTTCCTCGAGCACTCCTTGGATTGATGTCCAAACATTCCACAATCATAGCACTTGCCCCGTATATCCGGTGTAGCACTTGCACTATTCATCCCTTGGGTTTTGTTCTGGAAGTTGGTCATGAAACATCGACCGATATGGGCGGTTGCAAAGTTGACATGGCGGTATGTTACTTCCCGGCGTCTTGAACCCACTGAAACTAAAATTAGAGCCCCTTGCAAAAGGCCTCTTGAAAGATCCACCATAGCTCTGGTCATTACCCTTGTAGTTTCTATTCCCTTGTTGGCCTTACTAATTTTGCCTCGATCTCTTCATCCCACTTTTGGCTACCAGTACCGTTTGTTGTACTGCAGCAATAGTTGAATGTTCATAGGTCTCCACCCTCAAATGGATATTCTCTCTCAACCCTGTAGACATTAAAATTTTGGTAATTTTAATAATTACTAATTGATTAATTAATAATTAATTCAGTTAATTATTAATTTTAATCCAAATCAAGACATTAAATTATCTCAAATATGGGACCCACAAAATATAAGTGGACCAATTTATTTGTGACATGTGTCATATACACCACATGAAACCATATAAATAATGGTCTCTAAAGTGGTGACACGTGTCAAAATCTCAAGGGAGGACTTCAAATCCACGGATAGGATGTATTGAGTCATCAATTAAAACTCTATACCCTAAGCCTATAAATAAGGGTCTCTACCCATGTAGAAAGGACAAACATCAGTTGGTTGTTCTTACATTCAAATCACCCAAGTCTTTCTGAAGAACAAACATCAGTTGGTTGTTCTTCAGATTCAATTCAAGTTTGTTTAATCCGTTCTTCAAGAAATTGAAGGAAGATTAATCGTTTGTTTGTTCAAAATTAAGCCTCGCTCCTCGTTCAAGCTTTCCTACAAGCACTTCATCCGGCGTGAAGATTTGAAGGACAAATTTACGGTTCAAGAACAAGCTCCAGAAGCCCTTGAATCGTGAACAGTCAAGGAGATTGAATCAAAGGAATTTTCTTTTCATTGTAAAAGAATTATACAGAGATTGTACTCAAATTTTTTGAAATCAATAAAATCACATTTGTTCCTCAATTTTCTCGTTATTTCTATACTTGAAATTTGTTGCGTACAAATTTCTGGCACACTCGGTGGGACCTCTCTGCCTTTCATCTCTTTCTCCTATATTAAAGTATCAAAATCCTACTCTAGCAACATTCAATGGCATCTAAGAAGGTTCAACTTCCCAAAGATACCAAGAATAGTGGCAAGAACGTTGTTATTGCAAGTAGCAATAGTAACTCCTCTGCGAAGAGCACCGAAAGCGTCTCTTCAGGGCCATTCACCCGTAGCAAAACAAAAATTGCTACCTCTGCTGGTGGTGAAGTCACTTCGGTGAATTTAGCACAAGTGAAGGCCCGCGCGGTTGTCAACACTAATCCTATAGGGACAAAAACGGATGACATGTGGCAGCCCAAGAAACTTCCAGTTGTTACAAAGGATGATACCGCGAAGAACTTGTCAGCATGTTCATCTCGCTCGTTCTTAGATGCTAAATCAGACTCAGATTCGTCCTCAGGGTCATCTCCAAGTAGCCTGAAAAGTCTACTTCCCCAAAGCGCACAAACTCTAATACGTCTTCTTACACAATGGAGATGCCGGTCATGATGACCAATACAACTTCAATCGAAGAGCAACTAGCTATAGTGGCTCGTGCAATTGAACAACTTACGAAGACTGTTGAAGAAAAGGACTTACAAATAGCTTCTTTGATGAACAAGTTGGAGGGTCAAAACATAGGGGAGTCAAGCCAAAGCCTGAAACACCCTCTTGGATTTACACCTCCAATTACATCCACAACGGATGACCAACAGGTGCCGCCTACTAAACCAGAGGGAAAGCAAATTGCTACCTCAACATCCGTTGGTGCGTTATCTGTCCAACAGCTCCATGACATGATAACAAATACAATAAGAGCACAATATGGCGGCGCTCCTTAAAGTAATCTCATGTATTCAAAGCCTTACACGAAAAGGATTGATGACATGAGGATGCCTGCGGGTACCAACCTCCTAAGTTCTAATAGTTTGATGGAAAGGGAAACCCTAAGCAACATGTCACCCACTTTGTTGAAACATGCAACAACGCTGGAACTGAAGGGGATTTTCTCGTCAAGCAGTTTGTCCGCACCCTTAAAGGTAATGCTTTTGATTGGTACACCGACTTGGAGTCACAATCAATTGATAGTTGGGAACAGATGGAGCGAGAATTTCTGAATCGCTTTTACAGCACTCGTCGCACAGTCAGCATGATCGAGCTCACCAGTACCAAGCAATGGAAAGACGAACCCGTGGTGGACTTTATCAATCGATGGCGGTTACTTAGTCTAGACTATAAAGACCGACTCACTGAAGTGTCTGCCGTCGAGATGTGTATGCAAGGTATGCATTGGGGCCTTCTTTATATTCTCCAAGGTATAAAACCACGTACCTTTGAAGAACTGGCGACACGTGCGCATGACATGGAAATTAGCATTACTAATCATGGTGGCAAGAATCCTCCTGTTATAGAACAACGTAAGGATGTGAAAAAGTGAAGAAGAGTGACAAGACGGGCAAGACCGCAGCAAAAGGGTCTATGGTAGTGAATACTATTCCCGTAAAGATCCCCTCAAAGGATAAAATAGAAGCAGTAACAAAACAAGACCAACCCCGTGAAAGTCGAAAGCAACGATCAACGCTAAAAGAGTTGCAGGAAAAGGAGTACCCTTTTCCAGATGCTGACGTACCAGGCATATTGGAGTACTTGCTCAAGAAAAAGGTGATTCAACTCCCAGAATGCAAACGACCTAATGAGATGGGACGTGTGAATGACCCAAAATATTGTAAATATCATCGCATTGTCGGTCATCCCATTGAAAAGTGCTTTATTCTCAAGGAGGTTATCATGAATTTGGCTAAAGAAGGCAAAATCCTGTTGGACACAGAAGAAGTAGTAGTGTCACATCATGCCACTGCAGTTTCTCAGCCTCCAAATAACGCACATGGGCAATCTTCTCAAAAGAGATCGTCATCCTCTGCACCGCGGGCAGGTGTCAAGTCAATCCAGTTCGAATCTTTTGAGCCAGTGCAAATTCAACTGTTACCAGAATACCAGCTGAACTGTCCTGTCTTTCATAAAGAATCATCAAAAGAAGACGATGAAGGATGGACCCTTGTTACAAGGAAAAAGGTGCGAAAGCAACGAGTACTCTTACAACTCACTGTTAATGCAAATAGAGTGCTTCAAAAGAGAAATACCTTTTGGCGTCCCAAGAAGAATAACAAGAAGCAATGGGTAAAACGTGAGATACATGTTGATGATGTGTTACAGTAGCCGCCAAGTTTGGCTACTTTAGGGGAATATTTTCCTAAGGGTTATTTTAATGATAACCTCGTTGTGACAACTTACGCAATTTCTGCTCAAGAAGCTGATACTGAAGATGATTCCAAAAATGAGCAGATGCAAACTTCTAGTATCGACGTTGCGCAAGCAAATGAACAAGTGTCAAAGGCACTTCAAGGTTTACCAACAAGGTTTAGTCTTCAAGAGGCCTCACAATTTCCACAACAGGTGCGGTCTGCGCTAGTTCAAGTGCTACAAGAACCAAACAAACATGCTGCTGTTATTAGTAAACTTCGCGACGACAGTGTTAGTTCGAGCTATTGTGGGTCTTGCTGTGTAGCAATTACTTTCACTAATGAGGACCTGCAATTAGGGTCAAAACTTCATAATCGACCACTTTTTGTTTCGGGTTTCATAAGAGAACAAAAGGTTAATCGCATTCTCATTGATGGAGGATCAGCGGTAAATATCATGCCAAAATTCATCATGAAACGCCTAGGTATAACGATCGACGAACTATCTTCTAGTCGTCTTATCATACAAGGATTTAGCCAAGGAGGCCATTGAGCAATTGGAATGATTCGTGTCGCTCTCACAGTTGGAGAATTAAAGGCAGACACTTTATTTCACGTGATTGATGCGAAGACATCATATAACCTGTTATTGGGCCGACCTTGGACCCATTGGAACGGAATCATCCCATCGACTCTTCATCAGTGCTTGAAGTTCAATAAAGGAGGCGTAAAGACAGTGATAGGAGATATGAAGCCATTCACTGAGGCTGAAACTTACTTTGCTGATCCAAAGTTTTACATCGATACTGATACTGATGCACCATCAGAGGCTCTTTCCATAAAAACTTCTTTAAAAGGAAATGGCGAGCACAAAAAAGATAAACATGTAGAAGTTCCTCTCATTGACATTACGGCAAACGAGAGTGATGATCTTTCAAAGGTTATTCTGCCTCAAAAGCTGGAATCATCGGTGAGTGTCAAGACCTCATCACCGATTTTCAAGTATGTGCCATTGTCTTGCCGCAAAGAAGGAGAGTCACCTTTCATTGAATCCTCTAAAGATGAGAAAGCAGAAAGAAAATCTCTTATAGGAGCAAAGCCAGAAGATATACACTTTATAAAAGAAAGTTTAACCATTCCGCTTACCAAGGTTGAATGAGATGATTCATTGAAAACTCCTTTAAAAGGGTTTGTTAAACCATCTAGAATAGCGATAGAACATGGAACACTCTCTGACAAAAGAACAATTGAAGGGTTTGATCCAAAAGCATATAAGTTAATGGCAAAGTCGGGTTATGATTTCTCGAATCCTACACCCCTTGGAGCCCTTAACCCTCAATCTATAGGAGAGAAGGTGCATGGTCTCACCGAAACTCAAAATAAGATGAGGCAACAAGGACACATGATTACCTTGCCCAAAACTGGTCTAGGATTTACTCCTGATGAACCTATTCGTATTCCAGTTAGAGGGAAAAACAAGAAAGTAAATGCCCAGTACATTACAGTAGAAGAAATTAATGACGAGAAAAATTCGCAACATACTTCTCGTGTTTCGGTGTTTGACCGCAATGGAACATCATCTTCGCATACTTCCGTCTTTGATAGGTTGGGTGATCGTGTACCTAATGAAAATCGTTCATTCCCTTGTGCGAGACTCATGCCTCGTACTTCTGCTTTTAATAGGCTGGGTACTTCTAATCAAATGGAGGAAAATCAAACCCCTCAATTACGGAATTCAGTTTCCTCTCGAATCACCAAAACAAATTGCTTGCCTACAAGGAGACGTAACAATGACGTTCCTGAAAGGATCAAAATTAAAATAAAGGAAGATATTCAAACTCAGAGTTTGATTCCCTCTCGCATGAAACGCACTACCGAGCTAGATGTAAGTGTGGATGATGTGTTGAAAGCTAAACGGCGAACTATCGTGTTGACAAACCAAGATGACCTTGGGAACAAAGAAGCTGACAAGGAAGAAGTAGCTTATATATCATCTTATTATATTACATTCGAAGAGGCATGCGATGACGACTCCATCCGGGATGATGTTAATGAAGCACCCTCAACACTCAAAGACGGGGGGGCAACCTACTCTCGACGAGCTTAAGGAACTGAATTTAGGGACAATAGAAGAACCTAGACCAATCTTAGTCAGCACACTATTGGAGCCTTCAGAAGAGAAAAAATACTTTGAATTGTTATGTGAATATAAGGATGTGTTTGCTTGGACATACAAAGAAATTCCAGGTCTAGATCCCAAAATTGCAGTACATAACCTTGCAATCAAACATGGAGCACGACCAGTCAAACAAGCTCAATGTTTCTTTAGACCAGAGCTTGTTCCAAAAATAGAAGAAGAAATCAATAAGTTGATTGAAGCAGGGTTTGTTCGAGAAGTAAAGTACCCCACTTGGATCTCAAGTATAGTCCCGGTGAAAAAGAAGAATGGACAAATACGCATTTGTGTCGACTTTCGCGACCTAAACAATGCTTGTCCTAAAGATGACTTTCCTATTCCTATTGCTGAACTGATAGTCGATGCAACTATAGGACATGAAGCTCTTTCCTTCATGGATGGTTTCTCAGGTTATAATCAAATACGGATGACTCCTACAGATGAAGAGTTGACTGCTTTTCGGACCCCAAAAGGCATTTATTGTTACAAAGTTATGCCATTTGGTCTTAAGAATGCAGGGGCTACTTACCAACGTGCAATGCAAAAGATCTTTGACGATGTACTCCATAAAAATGTGGAGTGCTACGTTGATGACTTGGTAGTCAAAAGCAAGAATAGGGAAGACCATCTTCATGATCTACGTATGGTGTTCAACAGGTTGAGAAAATATCAACTTAAAATGAATCCCCTTAAGTGTGCTTTCGGCGTTACTTCAGGAAAATTCTTGGGCTACATTGTTCGACATCGTGGCATTGAAGTTGATCCAGTCAAAATTGATGCTATTCAAAAAATGTCACCACCTAAGAATTTGCATGAATTACGAAGCTTACAAGGTCAACTCGCTTTTATTCGCAGATTCATTTCAAATTTAGCCGGACGATGCCAACATTTCAGTCGTCTTATGAAGAAGGACGTACCTTTCATATGGGATCAAGCTTGTCAGAATGCTTTGGATAACATAAAGAGGTACTTGCTTAATCCCCCAGTGCTAGGAGCTCCCATAGTAGGAAAGCCGCTTGTACTTTATATTGCTGCGCAGGAAGAATCACTTGGGGCTCTCCTTGCGCAAGAGAATGAAGAGCGCAAGGAAAAAGCATTATACTACTTGAGTCGTTGCTTGACTGTGACAGAGCTAAAGTATTCTCCTATTGAAAAGACATGTCTAGCATTGGTCTTTGCATCAAAAAAGTTAAGACATTACTTTTTAGCTCACATAGTTCACTTAGTGGCAAGAGCCGATCCTATAAAGTACGCCATGTCCAAACCCATTCTTTCAGGACGACTTGCACGATGGTCAATCTTATTCAATGAATTTGAAATCATTTACGTCCCTCGAAAGGCCGTCAAAGGATAAGTTATAGCAGACTTCTTGGCTGATCACCCAATCCCAGGTGATTGGGAAATCTCAGAAGATTTTCCTGATGAAGATGTACTATTCATTGATATTGTTCCCCCATGGATGATGTTTTTCGATGGAGCATCACGGTTTGATGGAGCGGGGGTAGGCATAGTCTTGGTTTCACCACAAAGGCAAATTTTTACATACGCTTTTACACTCGGTGAAAGGTGCTCTAACAACGTTGCCGAGTATCAAGCTTTAATCATTGGCCTGGAAATGGCAGTAGAAATAAAAATTCCTAACTTAGAGATTTATGGTGATTCAAAGTTAGTTGTCAACCAGCTTCTCAAAGACTACGAAGTTAGAAAATATGACTTGGTGCCATACTTTCGATATGCTTCCCATCTTTTGGAAAAGTTTGATAGTGTCGTGTTGGAACATGATCCTAGAAAAGATAATCGACTGGCAGATGCCTTGGAAAACTTGGCTACAACGCTAGCATTATTGGAAGATGAAAAGATTGACATCCCTGTGTGCCAACGGTGGGTGTTACCCCACTTGCTCGATTGCACGTTAGAGGAGGTCAACCTAATCTCAGTTTTAGCCATTGAAGCAGACGATTGGCAGAGACCTCTCATCGACTACTTAGAGCATGGAAAACTTCCAGAGGACTTACGTCACAAGACTGAGATAAAGCGGCGAAATCCACGATTCATATACTACAAAGATACCTTATTTCGACGCTCTTTTGAAGGACTATTTCTACGCTGCCTTGGAGAAGTTGAAGCAACTCAAGCTGTGGAGGAAGCGCACTCTGGAATATGTGGGGCCCATTAGTCTGGACCAAAGCTTCACTTTCGTGTGAAAAGAATGAGTTATTATTGGCCTACTATGGTGAAAGATTGCATGGTATGCGAAAAGGTGTCAAGCTTGTCAGTTTTATGCAAACTTTATCCATCAACCACCAGAACCCTTACACCCTACTATCGCTTCCTGGCCATTTGAAGTGTGGGGACTTGATGTAGTTGGACCTCTGACAAAATCATCTAGAGGTCACTTGTACATTTTGGCAGCAACCGACTATTTCTCAAAATGGGCTGAAGATGTCCCACTCAGAGAAGTGAAAAAGGAAACTGTTGTTGATTTCATCAAGACTAACATCATCTTTCGGTACGGTGTTCCCAGATACATCATTACTGACAATGGAAAACCTTTCTACAATTCTCTCATGGATAAGTTATGCGAGAAGTTCAGTTTCAAACAACTGAACTCCTCTATGTACAATGCTCCAGCCAATGGTGTTGTAGAGGCGTTTAACAAAACCCTGTGCAACTTGCTTAAGAAACTGGTAGCCAAGTCAAAGAAGGATTGGCACGAGAGGATTGGCAAGGCATTATGGGCAGATCGCACAACTCATAGAACATCTACACAAGCCACTCCATATGCACTCGTTTATGGTGTTGAGGTCATTTTGCCATTAGAGCAACAGATCCCATCGTTGAGGATTGCATTACAAGAGGGCCTAACAAATGAAGAAAATGCACGTTTGCGTCTCGAAGAACTAGAAGCGTTGGATGAAAAGAGACTCGAAGCGCAGCAAAGAATGGAATTCTATCAAGCACGACTCTCCAAAGCTTTTAACAAGAGAGTACGACATCGGTCCTTTCAAGTTGGAGACTTAGTATTAGCGGTAAGAAGACCCATTATACTTAGTCATCGCACTGGCAATAAGTTTACATCAAAGTGGGACGGTCCTTATGTCGTGCGTGAAGTCTACACCAGCGGTGCCTACAAGATTGTTGACGAAGATGGATTACGTGTAGGTCCAATCAATGGGAAGTTCCTAAAAAGATACTATTCATAAAAGCACACCGCACTCCTGGTCCACACGAGTATAAACTGTGTACGGCACATCAAAAAAAAATCTGTCTTTTGGAAAGAAATGCTTTGAACTACGTCATGACTTGATCCCATTCTGGGTACGTAGGCAACTTGGAATTTATTCTAAGTTCAGTCAACAAATATATATTTGGATTTATTATCATTATTATGCTGGAAAGGAAGCAAAGCATGAATAGAGGACCAATGCTGGAAAGAACAAGAACTTTATTTCATCAGAAGAAAACTTAGTGCTATTTGAAATAAAAAATATATATATATATATATATATATTCTCGGACCTATCAAAAGGAACAAAACAAAATAAATACATCAAGATAACCAAGCCAAATCCTGAATCTCTTGAAGTTCATCTTGCAATAGCTTCTCCATTTTGGTTACGGTCTCAATCTCGCCAGTCTTGATAACAAAAGCAGCCTCAATACTTGATTGTTCAGCTTTAAGATTGACAATTGCTTCTTTTCTTTGTTGGACTTGCAAATCATCATCTTTGATTGAGGTCCTAAGTTGCAGTGCCTGTGTATCCAAACGCTCCATTTCCTTGCGCAATTCACTTCGCCTACGCTCTACACTATATAAGTCCTCTCAGAGCGACTGAACCTGCCCCACGGTTTTGAACTCCAAAGTCATGGCATCAATAAGACGCTTTCCAACAATTGCTAAGCGCTGAGATTGCACCTCAGAGGTCATGGCGTTAGCATACTCGGCCCGAATATCAATATACTGAGAGGCACCCCCTAAGTATGTCTCAATGCGATTCTTCAAAGCTAAAAAATCTACATTAAAGTTTGAAAGTTCATTATAAAGGTCTTCAAGCTTGGGTCTGAGCAGTATGACCTTATCTAAAGGAGCTCTTACCAACATCTTTTTGATGTGGTTACCTAATGCCAAAGAAGCCTTGCGTCGTGCATTGACAATCATAGCCCCTGCGTTGTATGAAGTTGCTTCAGGAAATGTAGGGGCAACTAATGGAAGTTGATCTTTACTTGATAAACCAGACGTAGCCAAAATAGCAAAGTCGTTACTTGCAACTGCTTGAATAGTAACATCATGATCAACTGGAGTAACGTTAAGACAAGCAAGATTTTTTCCAGAATTCGAACCGCGAAGTTTTGACATGGGGGCAGTTGCTGTATTTAATGAATTCCTATCCTGATGAGTGACCAAGTCGAAGCAAGAGGGTCCACGGGCAGATGTCTCAGTATCTGAAGATTCATCGACATGTCCTTTTTCGAAGCCATAAGCCTATCCAAAAAAAAAAAAGGAGGGGTCAAAAGTGGGAGAAGAAAATTACTAGCAATTATTATAAAAAAAAATCCCATCTTACTAGCATCTCTCCAGGCAAAATCAGTTGAGAGCTACTAGGCACATCAGCAAGAAAAGTGTCTACATCGTTAAATATGATGTTATCACCGTCTACATTATGGGAACTCGATTGTTTGCCCCGATGCTTCCAGTTGCGATCACCGCTACTATCCCCATTTACGCTACCACTCATTGCTTTAAGAACTTGAGGATGCCCCATATTCATAGGCTTGACTGGAGGAGTAAGTGCTAAATCTACAACCACTTTCTTGCTAGCCTTGACAAGGGCATGTTTTGGAGATATAGGACGCTTACTCCCAACTACGGTCATTGAGCTTTCGCAAAATAAGTCGTCATAAAGACTTAACCACCACTCAACATAAGCCCTGGTAGTATAGAACATCTGAAAGGTAGAAGTATTTGGTAGCCTGAAAGCAGATTGAGTCTCTGACCTGATAGAAGATTCCCAGTGAAGATAGATTTTTTCCAAAGAACCTGTGCGGTAATCGGCTTTCAATGTTCCTGGAATATCTTGATAGTAGCCAAATTGTCTACTAAATCTATGTGGGCTATATGGCTCCACAATAAGACCAGAACTGCTCCGCAAAGTTAAATAACTCGATCTCATACTAACAAAATATTCATGATCATTAAATGAGAGTTTGCCGTCATCAATCAAGATATCACCATGTTTCTTATCTAGAGCCATGTGGTGCATTTTCACCTCTTTACACGAGGCGAACAGATTATATGCTTCTATGTCATCAAAATGTTTTGCCATCCTTTCACCAGAATATCTCGTCATTCGCGGGGTGAGAGGAGAATTAGGGTGATGAAAATGGGTGCTGAAATATTCTGCTAACCATCCATACACATAATGAGCAGGGAATGTGGGGTAACATTTTCCAGGCTCGTTAGTGGAAGCAATGTCATTTAGACCCCTATATATGCTAGCAAGGACTGGAATAGCAAGGCTAAATTCTTCACCACATGCAATCATACTGGCTACTTTGAATACTGTCGGTCGAATGATATCTCCATTCTCGGCAGGCAAAACAAACTTGCATAACCAACAAGCAAGGAAAGCGGCCAAATATGTTTGATCCCTTAAGTCCTCCTTAACTCCTAATCGATCAAAGACCCCAACAACCTTCTTGGAATGAGGTCGAAAAGGGGGTATAACACCGGAAGGATTATGAGTTTCTTTTGGCCGTTGAGTCTTATTCCTAGCTGCTCTCTTGCTGTTCTTGGTGTATTTTGTGCTTCCTTGAAACCAGAATTTAACCCAATTGCTAATCTTCACATTATCTTTATTTGCCTTCTTGCAAATATGGTGAAAAGCACCAAATAAGTATCGACAACTAGCAAGAATGAGAAGCTTATTCTGATCATTTGTCCCAGTCATCTCTTTAGAACTAGGGTTAACCTCATCATATATATTGCAATGCACAGAAAGGCCACCAATTTGATATAAATCCCAAAGAGAGATCGAAAATTCCCCAATGGAGGTATGTAGAGTGTTTGTAGAATGACACCAAAACTCGAAGAAAGTCCTCATAACACTCCCATGACGATCATATGAGAATAAAGAAGCAAAGACAGCATTATATACCTTGGCCTGTTTCAAAACCTTGCGATTTCGGCTAAGAACATCTTCAAGACATTCCCAACAACCTGCACAAAATGGAGATTCGTTGATTAGCCTAAATAAAGAACCCCCATTGGGCCTGTCCATTACGAAGCCGGTGTTTTAGAAGAACAAAGGAATCAGAGATGTCTGTTTCCTCATGGTGAGAAGATGCCATCAACAACACTTCTGCAATATTGCCCTCGGTTAACTCCTGAGACGACTTTGTAGTCCAATGCGCAGGATGAAGGGAGTCATCAAGTAAGGGGATGGAGCGAATCCATTTGCCTGAAACAGGATCCCCAACATTTAAGGTTGTACCCTTCTCAACAGTGTCTGATTCGTTATCCAAAATAGTTATAGAACCCTTGTTGAAACACTTAAAATAAACCATTCCTGTAATAACCAAAAAAAAAAAAAGATGGTAAAAGAAAAAAATAAAAAAATAAAATTTAGGGGTCAATCACATTGAACTAGTCACTTAAATGTATTCCACTTGCGAAGGGAGTGTCTAAGGGACCAGTCACACTGATCTAATCAGTGAAATGCATTCCACTTGCGAAGGGAGTGTCTAAGGGACCAGTCGCACTGTACTAATCAGTCAAACGCATTCCACTTGCGAAGGGAGTGTCTAAGGGACCAGTCGCACTGTACCGATCAGTTAAACGTATT
Source organism: Hydrangea macrophylla (assembly GCA_033977485.1). Lineage (NCBI taxonomy): Eukaryota > Viridiplantae > Streptophyta > Magnoliopsida > Cornales > Hydrangeaceae > Hydrangea > Hydrangea macrophylla. The sequence continues at coordinate 23,896,515 of CM066987.1, read as the reverse complement.
CCACTTGCGAAGGGAGTGTCTAAGGGACCAGTCGCACTGTACTGATCAGTCAAACGCATTCCACTTGCGAAGGGAGTGTCTAAGGGACCAGCCACGAAGTGACTTAGACAAATTAGACGCATCCCCCACGTATGGAAGTGTCTAAGCAACCAACACAGTTTGACTTGGACAAATTAGACGCATCCCCCACGTATGGACGTGTCTGAGCAACCAACACAGCTTGACTTGGACAAATTAGACGCATCCTCCACGTATGGACGTGCCTAAGCAACTGGTAGTATGTGACTAGAAGAGGAACTATCAGTGAAGGAAGTGTCAAAAGACCAAACCCTGCATGATTAGTTGATCTATAGTAATTCAATTACCAAAACTGGTATGCAAAAAAAAAAAAAAGAGAAGTAGGGGGAGAAAAAAAGAGAAGGATTACTGTCAAGTTCAAGAATATAGAATCGTCGCACAAATCGAGCACAAGTCCGAACAACAGGGAATCTTGTGTCTACCCAGCAGAAGTACCTAAAAAAAAACCTCTTTGAAACTGTTTCTCAATTCTGTACAAAAAAATGGAATAGTTCAGAAGAGTGAAGGCACAGTCCACAAGTCCAAAAAAAAATAATAATAAATAAATAAAAGTGATTTGCTAAAATAACAAAGAGTCCCATGTACAGATTCAATCCAAAAAAAAAATGCAAGAGAACGAAAAAGTGGAGGATTTGGCTATGGACTATGACTAGCACATGTAGGTCTTGTATATGAATAATTTTCGAGTGGAACTGTACAAGAAGTGGAGTGAAGTCAAAAGTTGGGTTAAAATATATATATATATATATATATGTGTGTGTGTATATATATTATTTGAGTAAGTTCGTTCACACGTGTATATGGTTCTTGATAATATTGTCATAGCAACTGTGATTTGCAAAGAACAATATAAAAAAAAGTCAAAGGCTATCTCAAATTAGTCATCACATGCCAAAGACATGGTTTTTGTCTTATACACTATGATATATAGTTATGTACTGCTAGAGTATTGTTGCCTTTGATATAAAATGCAAAGAAAACAGAAAGAAGGCCAAGTACATCAACTATGGGGAGCAAAATAAAATAAAGGAAGAAAATACCTCTTGCAGAGTGGGGAAAAGAGGAGCTACCAGATCAGTGAGAAAAAGCTCGTAGTATATGTGTGTTTATATATAGGAGAGTCATGTCAAAAAAATGCTAGTGCGTGTCTGTGTACAAAAAAAAAAAAAAAAAAGGGAAAGCATGGATTCAGTCTAAAATCAAGAGATTGAAGTAAGGCAACAAGAGGTGTGCTGACAGCATGACATACATTTATAAAGATATAGTTTCCATGTGAAAAGAGAAAAACTTGATTGTAGAGTGACATATGGAAAAGACTGCAGAATATTTTGATTACCTTTCCCAGTTTTGTGATTGTGGCTTAATGATTTGGGGAGCAATTTAGATCTTCCTTCTCGACTTGAAGTGAATAAAGGAAAGTCAAGAATAGTGTCAACATATATATATATATATATATACAGTCAGGCTATAAAGAGGGCGTCCTTTCTTTATTAAAGAGAGGACCTCTGTTTTGGCCGTCGGATCGTGTTTTCATTAATGGCAGTTTTGTCATTTCACAGTTTTTAAACACAATCCAACGGCCAAAACAGAGGTCCTCTCTTTAATAAAGAGAGGTGGTCCTCTTTAGAGAATCTTTGTATATATATATATATATATGTATATATCATACTACATCCGGTTATAGCATAAGATCAATCTTGTATCAACACTTTGTGGCCCAATGCTATAACCAAAGCTCCTGCTTTATTGTAATGGTTGTGTCGTGTGTGTATATACACAGGGTTGCTAAATGGAGCATTGCTTGCTACCCATATATGCGTGTCCTTTTCTCGGTCACCAAAAAAAAAAAAAGTTTCGTTAAACGACTATGAAGCTCACATGTGCGAAGCTAGTTCGATGAACTACAAGTTGTTACAAGGCTCACAATACAAGTACTTTGAAACTTCAAGTCTCGTCGTGCGGGTACACCAAGCGTACATGTCGACGTGCCATGAAGTGGGGGCATTTGTAGACATTAAAATTTTGGTAATTTTAATAATTACTAATTGATTAATTAATAATTAATTCAGTTAATTATTAATTTTAATCCAAATCAAGACATTAAATTATCTCAAATATGGAACCCACAAAATATAAGTGGACCAATTTATTTGTGACATGTGTCATATACACCACATGAAACCATATAAATAATGGTCTCTAAAGTGGTGACACGTGTCAAAATCTCAAAGGAGGACTTCAAATCCACGGATATGATGTATTGAGTGAGTCATCAATTAAAACTCTATACCCTAAGCCTATAAATAGGGGTCTCTACCCATGTAGAAAGGACCTTTGGGCCTTTCAATAAGTTGAGATTTCTCCACAAAAATTGAGAGCTCTCTCTTACATTCAAATCACCCAAGTCTTTCTGAAGAACAAAAATCAGTTGGTTGTTCTTCAGATTCAATTCAAGTCTGTTTAATCCGTTCTTCAAGAAATTGAAGGAAGATTAATCGTTTGTTTGTTCGAAATTAAGCCTCGGTCCTCGTTCAAGCTTTCCTACAAGCACTTCATCCGGCGTGAAGATTTGAAGGACAAATTTACGGTTCAAGAACAAGCTCCAAAAGCCCTTGAATCATGAACAGTCAAGGAGATCGAATCAAAGGAATTTTCTTTTCATTGTAAAAGAATTATACAGAGATTGTACTCATATTTTCTGAAATCAATAAAATCACATTTGTTCCTCAATTTTCTCGTTATTTCTATACTTGAAATTTGTTGCATACAAACCCATCTTCGTACTTCTTTGCTCTGTCTTTCTCTGTCAACACAGTAATACCCTGTATTTTTAATAAGTATTTATGCACAAAGATTCTATATACTTACTGATCGGGAGAGAACAAATCCTAATTATACGCCTTAATTCACATTTGTTAGCCATTTTTATCCTGTTTTTGTGTAGTTTTACTTTATTTTCTATTTTCTGTCAGGTTTTAGAAGAAAACATGGATTTTAAGTTAAATAAGGAGAAAAAGCAAGAAGAAAGAAGCTGAAAAAGGGACATCGCGCGAGCGGCCCGCTCGCGCGAGATCCCAGAATTCGCTGGCGCGATTTGCGCGCGCGACCATCACAATTACGCACTCGCGCGGCCCGCTCGCGCGCGATCCGTACAAAAATCAAAGTTACGTATTTTGCTATACTGAAGAGTCATGTGCAAACGAAACTGCTTAATGACGTCTGGATTGGAAATAAATGATGTTTTAGTTAGTTTCGGGATAGGAAAGCTTCCAAAAACTCCTTGTAAAATCTATATATACTTACTTTTTATAATTTTTAGGGGTTACACATTCTTTCATAGAGAGTTTTGGAAGGCAAGAAGAAGGAGAAGATCAAGTTTGAAGGTCTCTAATGGCTTCCATCAAATCAATCTTCATGCTTTCCTCCACCATGTGCAACTAAACTCCTAATCTAGGGTTTCAATGAAACCCTAGCGACGTAAAGGGGGATTCTATGCTTTTCTATTTTAGGGTTTATGTATTGGATAGTGATTGTATGTTGGTGGATTATTTATAATCAGTTTTTAATGCTAATAATCAAGAGTATTTTGGATCTATTCTTGTTTTAGATTTTTCCTTATGCTTATTGAACTCAATAGTCCTTGATTTCTATGATTGATAGGAGTATTTACATACAATGGTGCTTATGTGATTGTGATGTTTACATCTTTTATAATTCATGCTTAGGAAAGATGAGTTATGCTACACCCTAGTTATAGGTAGATAATTCATGTGAACCATAGATGGATTATGCTTAGATTGAACTAACAATATCCTCTTGACGATACTATTGGGCTTGTAGCTACGATAGATCATAACTATCCAAACATAGAACTTAGGATAGAAAGTTTAGACCCCCGATGCATAGTTAGTGGTGGATTTGTAATCCTAGATCTCATCTACTCATATTTAAATCAATTTTCAATTTAGCATATAAGTTTACTTAGATTTAATTCTAGACTTTATTTCCATAATTCATAGTTTAATACCTAGTTTAAATTAGTAGTAATAATCAAATTCTAAATCAATCAAACTTCCGATTTTCTTGTAATTAAATAGATTACATTTTAGTAATTAAATGATAAAAAATTAACAATCTCTGTGGGTTCAACCTTTACTTTCACTACTACAAATCCTTAGAAAAGTAAAGTACACTTTTCATATCTTGATTTTGACCACATCAATTTTTGGTGCCGTTGCCGGGGATTGAAATATTTTTTGTCGTTAATTATTAGAATCGTAATCTACTTAAGTAGTAAATATTAGTGTCTATTTTATTTTCTTTGTTTCTAATTTTATTATCGAGTCGCTAAAATTATCCTTGTTTGCAGACTTCGAAGTATCAATTCTAGCACAATTGCGTGGAGCAGCTGTGCACGTCAACGGAGCTTACGCGGACCTGAAAAATAAAAAAAAGTTGCAATCAATTTAAAATCACCAAGTAAATCCGTTATTTAAATTTCGCATTGAACCACTGTAAGTCAAGGCACTGAGACGCAATACTTGCATTAGGGTAGGTGTGGAGTGAGCATTGCATTAGCTAGGAAACCCGGGGCGCTGGGCTTGACGCGGTCATTGCATTACAAAATAATTTCATGCATCATATTAGTCTTGTGTGCTTGCATGCTTGGTTATTAGCGTAGCTTATTTTTGCTTCAATTGAGTCAGCCCTTAGTTTATGTTTGGTACTCGTTCAAGTAAACCAAAATTAAATCCGCTTAATCTCGAACTCGAATGCACACTTAGAGTCCTTAGGTCATCAACACAAGCTTCGAGAGCTCGATTGATGTTAGACGACGAGTACACACCGGAACCGTCATCTTCATTTGAATCGGAAATCCGTAGTACCCTTAACCGTTTAAGAAAAACTAAAACGATAAAAATCGAACCTATTCCAATGACCGAGTTTGGACATAACAGGAATAATGAAAATAATCAGAATAATGGGGATAATCTTAACATATCCCCACTGCCACCGTTAAAGGATTATTTTACTCCTACCGCCTACACACCACCGTCGTGTATTGGATTACCGGAAGTGACTGCAGCCTACTTTGAAATCAAATCGTCAAGTATTGTGCTCCTTCCGTCATTTCACGGGCATGTTAAGGAAGACCCTTATAATCATTTAGGCAAATTTCAGGGTATCTGTGCGACTTTAAAGATTCAAAACTTAACAGATGATGAGTTAAAGATGCGTCTTTTCCCGTTTTCACTTAAAGACAAAGCGAAGTACTGGCTCCAATCTTTGGAGCCAAATTCAATAAGAACATGGGATGAGTTGCAGACTGCGTTCCTACAAAAAATTTTCCCCATCACTAGAACGAATTAGATTAGAAAGTCAATAACTAATTTTACAATGCAAGATGGGAAAACACTTTATGATACATGGGAATAGTTTAAAGAACTCTTACGTTCTTGCCCTCATCATTAGATACACAAATGGCAGCTGGTGCAAGTCTTCTATTAGGGATTAATTCCCGTCGTTCGTAACACCGTCGACGCTATTTGTGCGGGGACGTTCCTCCATAAGAGTGCTAATGAAGCGTGGAAGATATTTGAAACATTAAGTGAAAACTCTACGCACCAAACTGTATTTGTACGACCTAAGGGACACCTTCTACCACCCCCAAAGAGAGAGGCTAAAGTTGAGTCTAATCATTCTTATGAAATCCAAGAACAAAATAGAAAAATGGACCAACTCATGATGATGGGCCGCATGCAAGGCCCACCTCCTCCTGCTGAAGTATGCCAGTTATGCTTAGATTTGTCGCATTCGACATTAGCATGTCCGTCCGCGTCCACGTCCGCGTCCCAGTTTTCGAAATTTGTCAAACAACTTATAAATGCTGTCCAACAGTCCCAACGACCCAATTATAACCCCGCGGGTTATAAACCGGACTCGACATGGGGACCTCACCCGAACCTTTCATGGAATTCTAATAGTGAGAAACCGTATTCGAAACCCGATACGACAAATTTTCCTAGTGCGTATAGGCCATAATCTAATCAGTATAAGCAGCCTCAAAATCAACAAAATCAATACCAACAACCTCCCTTCCGCACTAATGCTCCTAGGGAAAAAACTTTCGAAGAGAGCGTGTTGGTGTCATTGAAAAACCTAAAAGTTCAATCACAATTACAGTCGCAACTTGTTAACTCTCACACGCAATCAATAGCTAAATTGGAATCCCATATGGGACAGCTTGCTAATACCTTAAATCGTCGTAATGAGGGAAAGCTACCAAGTCAACCGGTCCAAAACCCTAAGGGACAATATGAGGTGAGTTTGGCGAGTGATCAAGTTAACGCGGTGTCGACTAGAGCGACTGAACGTCCGGAGGAGATTTACCTCCTCCCGAATCTCAAAAAGATAAGAGTAAAGGAATTAGTAAGGAACAAGATGGAGATAACGATAAGGTTATGAAGGACCCTGTTCCTTTGGTACCTAATACGTCTAAAGCAACAAATCCATCAAATTATGTACCTAGAATGCCGTTCCCTCCAAGCGTGGATGTCCCAGCACACTTCTCGAAAAAGGGAACACGCCCGGAGGATATTCTTGAGACATTTAAAGAGGTAAAGATTAATATTCTACTACTCGACGCTATTAAGCAAATACCTCCATACGCTAAATTTTTAAAAGACTTATGCACGCAAAAGAGAAAATCTAGAAACCACTTATCTAATAAAGTCTTCCTAACGGAAAAGGCTAGCTCCATGTTTAATAACAACACTCTAAAATACAAGGACCCAGGTACTCCAACCATCGCTTGTCACATCGGTGATAAATACATTCACCGGGCCCTTCTTGATTTAGGAGCGAGTGTGAATCTGCTACCCTATTCAGTATATGAACATTTGGGTTTAGGAGAACTTAAACCGACTGCGGCCACCTTACAATTAATCGATAGGTCAATTAAAGTCCCACGGGGGGTAGTAGAAGATGTATTGGTCAAAGTTGATAGATGCTATTATCCAGTCGATTTTATCGTGCTAGACACCGAACCCGTCCTAGATGCTAGTAAACAAGTCCCAGTCATTCTAGGACGCCCTTTCCTAGCCACGGCTAATTCGATTATTAACTGTAGGACTAGTGTGATGGATATAACTTTTGGTAACATGATCGTGTGTCTTAACGTTTTTAATGCATCTAATCAACCATATAGAGATGATGAAGAGGCAGACTGCTATGCCATAGACTTAATTGACGAATTGGTCGAAGAGGCAACACCTTTTATGTTGACTAAGGAAGCTCTAGAAGCATGCCTATCTCATTTCAATTTTAATGATTTCAACATTGACACAAATATTGCAGATGTGAATACTTTATTGGAGTCAGTAAACATGACTAATGAGCTTCCATGGAAACCTAAAATAAAGGCCTTACCGCCTTTTGCACATGAACCAGCATTACCATCCATTGAGTGTCCTCCAACACTCGAACTTAAACCATTGTCGGATTCTCTGAAATATACATTCCTAGGATCTAACGCAACTCTCCCAGTTATAATCGCGTCAAATTTAACTAAAATTCAGGAAATACAGCTGATAGAGGTTCTAGGTAATCATAAAAAGGCAATTGGATGGACAGTCGCCGATTTAAAAGGAATTGACCCGTCAATTTGCGTGCATAGAATAAATTTAGAAGAAAATGCTAAACCATCGAGGGAAATGCAATGACATCTCAACCCTACATGAAAGAGGTGGTTATGATGGAAGTTATAAAACTCTTAGATGTCGGTATTATCTACCCGATCTCCGATAGCAATTGGGTCAGCCCAACGCAGATTGTCCCAAAGAAATCAGGTATTACGGTCGTACCAAACGAAAAGGGAGTTCTTATACCCACCCGTCAAACTACTGGTTGGCGGGTATGTATTGACTATAGAAAACTTAATTCGATGACTCGTAAGGACCACTTCCCTCTTCTATTTATTCATCAAATCCTAGAATGTCTGTCCGGTCAGAGCTATTATTGTTTCTTAGATGGATATTCTGGTTATAACCAGGTGCCCGTTTATCCTAATGATAAAGAAAAGACGATGTTTACATATCCCTTTGGAACCTTTGCCTACCGTCGTATGCCGTTTGGTTTGTGCAATGCACCGGCAACCTTTCAACGGTGTATGATGGCAATTTTCTCGGACATGGTTGAGAAATTTTTTAAGGTATTTATGGACGATTTCTCAGTGTTCAGCTCTACATTTGATGAATGCCTCCAAAATCTTACAAAAGTCCTCGCCCGTTACGAGGAAACAAATTTGGTTTTAAGTTGGGAAAAGAACCATTTCATGGTTCAAGAGGGAATAATCTTGGGTCACGTTGTTTCCAAGCGAGGTATAGAGGTTGATAAAGCGAAAATTGAGTTAATAGACAAACTTCCACCGCCATCATCCATTCATCAGATCCGTTCCTTCCTAGGTCATGCCGGTTTTTATAGACGATTTATCAAAGACTTTAGTAAAATTTCACGCCCCTTGTGCAACCTGCTTGCCAAGGATGTCCCTTTTGTCTTTGACAACGACTGTCTGAAGGCTTTTGAAATGTTGCAAACCTTACTATCCACGGCTCCGGTAATCTAATCCCCTGATTGGTCATTACCATTTGAATTGATGTGTGATGCTTTCGATTATGCTGTTGGAGTCGTTTTGGGACAAAAAGTTAATAAAATCCCTCACGTAATTTATTATGCAAGTAAAACACTAAATGACACGCAATTAAACTATACAACAATGGAAAAAGAATTACTTGCGATTGTGTTTGCCCTCAACAAATTCCGTTCATACTTATTGGGTTCAAAGGTCATTGTGTATACGGATCACGCCGCATTACGTCATTTATTGAATAAGAAAGAAACGAAACCAAGATTAATCTGATGGATTCTACTCCTTCAAGAGTTTAATTATGAAATACGTGATAAAAAGGGTTCTGAAAATGTTGTAGCTGACCACTTGTCCCGAATTATTGTAGAATCCACCGATACTACCCCTCTAAAGGATTCGTTTCCGGACGAGCAATTATTTGCTTTATCTACCGTAAATCGTCCGTGGTTCAGTGACATCGTTAATTCTTAGCTACAGGATATATCTCGCATACGTGGTCTCGTTTAGACAAAGATCGGTTCTTTTTTCAAATTAAATACTACTACTGGGATGACCCACTGTTAATTAAACATTGTTCTGACCAAATTATATGACGTTGTGTTCCGAAAAGTGAGTTCAATTCTATATTAAACTTTTGTCACTCTCTAGAATGCGGAGGACACTTTGGTGGCCGTCGAACGGCCGCTAAAGTCCTCCAAAGTGGATTATATTGGCCAACACTGTTTAAAGACGCACATGAATTCTGTCAGAACTGCGTACGTTGTCAACAAACAGGTAACATGTCACATCGTGATGCGATGCCCATGACCCCAATCCTTATTATAGAAATATTCGATGTGTGGGGCATCGACTTTATGGGTCCGTTTCCCTCGTCTTGTGGTTTCGAATATATTTTAGTCGCGGTCGACTATATTTCTAAGTGGGTGGAGGCAGTGGCGACGAGAACCAACGACCATAAAGTTGTGGTTTAATTTATAAAAGATAACATATTTTGTCGGTTCGGTACGCCACAGGCAATTACAAGCGACGAGGATAAACATTTCTGTAATCGTCACTTTGAGGCACTCGTCCAGAAATATTCCGTCACTCATAAAGTAGGAACTGCGTACCATCCGCAAACCCAAGGCCAAGTTGAAGTGTCTAATAGAGAGGTAAAAAGTATATTAGAAAAAACGGTATGTCCAGACCGTAAAGATTGGTCACAACGACTGACCGATGCGCTTTGGGCATATCGTACAGCTTTTAAAACTCCGATTGGAATGTCTCCTTACCGACTAGTATTTGGAAAAGCGTGCCACCTACCGGTAGAACTTGAACATCAATTTTATTGGGCGGTAAAAATGATTAACCAAGATATAAATACGGCAGGATGCCACCATAAACTTCAACTACAGGAACTTGAAGAATTGAGAAAGGAAGCGTATGAAAATTCGAGAATCTACAAAGAACGATCTAAATCTTTCCACGATAAAATGATTGTAAGAATGAATTTTAAAGTTGGACAACGCGTATGGTTATTTAATTCGAAATTAAGATTATTCCCGGGTAAGCTACGGTCCCGATGGGACGGTCCGTTTATAATAACGCAAGTGTTCCCCCATTGGGCAATTGAAATTCCAGATACAAACAGTGGAACCCCATTTAAAGTAAACGGACAACGGCTTAAGCCGTATCGAACCGAGGAAACAGACAAAAGAGAAATCGAATCTATAGATCTGGTTGACCAGGTCTATCTCGACCGAGCACTTGCATCGGTCGAGCTAGCGACGTAAAACTTAGCGCTTCTTGGGAGGCAACCCAAGCTTTAGTTAGAATTTTCTTCAATTTTGTACACTAGTTAGTAGTTTTTGGCCAATGTCTGAGCTTTTAAAAACCCAAAAGATGAAAATTTTAAATTATAGAACATTTATACAAGAAAACATAAAAGAAAAATGAGAAACCAAAATCTCGCGCGAGCGGCCCGCTTGCGCGAAACGTCGCTCACGCAGTCCGCTCGCGCGAGATTGCCCCTTAGACAAAAATTTTTGAAAGCTTCTCAACAGAAGCCTCAGCTTCTGCTCGCGCGTGGAATCGCGCCCGCGAGGACCCTCGCTGGAGCGGTCCGCTCGAGCGAAGTTGTGACTTAGAAATTTTGTTCAAAACTACAAAAATCAAGCCTCAGCTTCTCCTCGCAGAGGGATCAGCGTGCGCGAAGCTCGCTCGCGCGGTCCGCTTGTGCGAGGAGCCCTTCCGCATATAAATAGGGCTGAGCCCTAAAATGTCTCAGAAATTTTCTCTCTCTCTCTCTTCGTCTTCCTCTCTCCCTCTCTCGCGATTCTCTCTATCTCTCTTCCTCACCACCACTAACCACCACCACAACACTACCAAATCGCCGCCGACCATCATCACAACCACCACCACCCTGAATTTTTGTTTACAAACACAGTTGAGATTTAGGGTATGCTATCTATATATGAGTATATACATGCATGATTTTGATATAGTTATATATATATATCGATTTACACAAACCACACAGTTAGGGTTTGTATATTTGGGGGTTCTTGAAACCCTCAATCAGACTCATGAACCCTAAAGTTGTACACAGATGGTACACACACACATACTCACTAACTTTAATCAGGGTTTGGGGTTTGGGAATTGTGATTTGCCCTTTGGGGATTATGTACATATATATATACAGCCATAGTTCAGTGATCACAACTCAAAATTGGGATTAACAATTGGGGGTTTTTGAAACCCTAAATCCTAGACTCAATCTCTACACTCACTAAAAGCATTCTGTAATCCCTAATCCTACCCTGGGTTAGGGTGATACAAATACACACACAGATTGCTATACACACAACCATAGCCCCTAATTTGGGTAATATGGATGATTTTTTTATTTAGGGTTCTGAATTAGGGATCCCTAAACCCCTGCTTTGAATAGGATTGTTTCAGTGTGCTGTGATAAGTCTAAGCGTGTATGTTCATTTACTGCTTGACGTTGATTGACGTAATCCCCAATGACTTGCTTCATTCCTGAATGACCCTTAGTAATTAGAACCCAGTTTATATCATTTTGTGATGACACAAGTGGTATATAGTGACATCGAAGTTGATTATTCGACTTCTTTAATACAAACTTGTGAATTTTACATCGATAATTCATTGAACTAATCAGCAACAATAATACAGTTACGTTAATTTTAAACTTAAGACTTTAGACCATCCTGAACCATAGTATAAATTTTAGTGTACATTCATTAGATGCTTACACTCGATTTTCCAATCTCTTAACTATAGGAAGCACTGATAATTCTAAAAAAGTTAAAATCAGAATTGAATCTACAAGCATTGTCACATCCATTTAGGAATGGAATTCAAATTTTGAAATTTTTAATACTTGAGTTGCTAGTATTTATATCTGATTCCATTGATCTAAACACGTGGCGAGTCCCCCGTGACTCGACCGCAAGGTGTGTGTCCTTGTCGGGACAGTGGGTGGGAAGGGACCGGCTCTTCTCACAGTTGCTGGGTGTTCCCCCGTGAACCCCAAATTTTACTTTTCCTGCTGAAATTATTTATTGATTGTGTCCCTTGCCGGGACGTTTTTCTTTGCAGGTGACCCTTTCCCCCTTTTCCTTTCTTTTCTTTTTCTGGGCATAGACCAAAATAAAGCCTGCATTTCCAAATTTTTTCTAAAAATTTTCATCCATTTTTTTTAAATATGACCAAACGAACCGTAAGATCCGCCTCATCCTCCCAACCCGCCCAAAAGAAATCCAAAGGCAAAGAAAAACAAACGCCACCACCACTTCCCCCAGACGACCCTAACCCAAATGAGCTCGGCCCTAGGTACACTAATCGAGGTCTTAATTATGAGGCCGCTATAGACGCTGAATACTTCGCGTCTGATAAAGACACGAAGTGGGGCCACAGCAACCTAGTCGCCCGTAAGTTGGCTCCACAGCTCTATTTTAGAAACCCCGATCTAATCAGCTACCCCCGCTTTGTCCGACTCTTTTACCAAAACCTCCACAACCATAAACAATCCCTCAGCCAGCACACTTTTTTGTCAACAACCATAGATGGCCACGACATCACTCTCAACCCAGACAACATCGCCGAAATCCTCCAACTTTCCTCCCACTCTTATCAAGTATTAAAATTAAATGTCCTATCTAAAGCCCACTCCTTTATACACATCACCCAGGACATGTGTGGCGGCCGCTCTGGGTCAGGGCAATCTATTCGACGATCTCACATGCCCCTCCAGATGTGGTTCGTCGACCATGTCTTTAAACGCAACCTGTACTCCCTTGGTCATGAGCAGGAACTGACCAAGGAAATTCACCATGCTCTCCACGCTGTTTACCTCAGCGACTGGTTCCATCCTGGCCTTGTTATTATGGAGGGTATGCGTCTTGCTGCCCATGCCATTGACCACTCCGTCGACTCTAAGCTCCTTTTGCCCTACCCTCGCACTATCACTGCTATTCTCCGGGCTAAGGCCTTTCCTATCCCAGCCGATGAGCCTATCGATGCACATATCCCGGAGTTTGCTTCCGTTGATTGGAAGTTGAGCTTGGATCGCCTAGATCTGGAGGTTAGGAGGGCCCGAGAGCAGGCCCAGACCCATCGCGAGCAGGCAGCACAGTGTCCACCTCTTCCCGAGGATACCCCTTACGCTTGGACGTATGGGGACGTTTGTGCTTTCCGAGGTGAGACTCTCCGCTTGTAGTCCTACATGCGTTCCTTTTTCCAGCTTCATCATCCCGACCAGCTGGAGGACATCCTTGCTCAGGGAGAGGCGGCCTACCAGTCGGCATTCCCGCGACAGGCGCAGCAGGTGGCCGAGGAGGGAGTTGAGGAGCAGGGAGAGGTGCAGGGCGAGGAGGAGGAGGCTGGAGATGGCGATGGAGACGATGGAGATGGGAGTGACGGGGATGGGAATGGTGATGGTACGACTGGCCAGGGGAGTACGGGGTTGGAGCTGGTATTGATTGAGGGCGATGAGGACTAGGTCAGGTTTGGGGGGAGTGATTGGACATTTTTTTTATTTTTCATTTTTCATGTATTTGGATGGGTAGTGTAGACATTCTCAGTCATTTGGGGCTATATATTATTTATTATTTCTTTGCTTTTACTTTTCGTTCTGTCTTTTGATTATTATTAGGATTTTGCTGTACCCGGCTTCGACCGGTTAGTTTATTTTTTTTTTTCTTTTGGTTTACTTTTGCTGCATTGGTCTGTAATTATATCATTTTGCATTTCTTGTTTTTCGTGTATGGTTGTTTTATTCCTGTTGCCTCTGGTTAGTCACATCAGTAACTTCACTATTGATTAGTTCTATTTCCACTTTCGTGTTTGGCTATATAATGTCTTCATTTATTCATTTGGAAGCAATTGTCATGGCATTAATATTGCACAGCAATTTCACCACCCATTGCACTTTCACAGGAATCTCTTAGGTTCAGGTTTGGGGGTAATTCTGTCAGAATTTCTATTTAAATTCAAACCTACATTGCCTAAGTTTAATATTTGAATTCATTACGACTACACAATCACGCAAATAGTAACGTTAATTTTATTACTTCTAATAACTCCAACTAATAAAGTTAAATTGTGACTTAATTTTTGGTTTTAGGTTTTTGATTTTCCGATATCCGTATAGTTACCTAGACCCTTGTATCTCATTTACATCCTCAGATCATGGACCATCTGATTTCTCCTCCTACTTCACCTGATAGGTCCCCGAGACAGTCGAGTTATTATTTCGACTCTTGTTCTTCCGATTCTGATAACATACCGAGTCCTAGGGTAGCCAAGTCCTACGTTCCAGTCGGTCGTCCCGGCTGGAAGTGTCGACGTCCTCGCTCACCCATTTATATCCGTTCTGATTCTTCAGACGAGGATGACCTTTTTGGCGATGACACTACCGTTATAGATGGCCCTTATGGCGCTCCGCCGACGTCTTCTGACTCTTCTTCCTCTGATTCGGTTGATTCCTCGACCGAGGATGACGATGAGGACATTCCTTCTGGTTTAGCTGTCATTTCATTATCTGATCCGAGTTCGACCGTGTTACCTACACCTGAGGTTACCTATCCCTATAGGGATCTCCCTGAGTATGTGCCGGACGTTGTTCGACAACGTTTGGGTCATCGTGATTGGTCACCCGAGGATATTGCCTCGTTCTTTGCGCCTTATTCCGGTCCTGAGGATGATGCAATTTATTTGGGTCTAGGTACTAGTGAGGAGTCTGAGATAGATGTGGTTCCAAAGATGACTGCTGAGGACGATTTTGATGACATGGGACCACCTTTTGATCTTGCTACGCATCCGGAGTGAGAGCTAGTAGATTGGTACTTTCGTTCCGACGTGTGACCTCCTTCAGACGTATTTCGTGGTGTAGATGTTCTGGTGATCTTCTATGAGGACTACATCCATGTCATTGTCATGTTCCCACCTACAGAGGGACATGCGGTGATTTGGTTTGGGGGAGTATATGGATATTTGTTCATTTTAGTATAGTCGTTCATTTTATTTTTAGTACTTCAGAATATTTTTGTTTAGTTTTCTTTTGTTAGTTCGTTATTTTGTTGTTTTGTTCATTCGTTATTTCTTTTATTCATAAAAAAAAAATTTATGCAAACAGTTTCTTAAATAGTTTCTTAATATCGTTCAATGTTGCGTTACTTCTTATTGCAATTAGAATTCGTTGAAATTTTGAAATTAAGAGAGTATGTAATCCGATGTCTACCGAATCTATGAAGGTATGTCTTGAGATCTACATATCCTTAGAATCATTGTTTGATATCTTATACTTGCATAACTTTTTTGCACGGCACGTAGTCATATGGATACATATTAACATTGAATTATAATATGACTTGGATTTCTAAATAGTAATATTGTGGAGACTTGAACCCGGTGAGTTTTTGAGCCTTTCATTCTTTTGAGGGTTTTAAACTTATTATTATCGAATCTCTTTGACATATCGCATTATTTCGTTGATTAGTCTCATTCTTTCTTCATCTTGATTGAAAGTCGAGTTAGTATTGTAATTACCATGTTTAACATACAGAAAAAAAATCTATTTCCTTTGATATCATAACATTGAAGAATCATGTGACTCTAGAAAATGATATTAGGCCATCTGTTTTAATAAACCTTTTTGACCTTTGGCCTACCCAATACAAATATTTTTATCCCTTGTTCACCCTTTGGGCCTTTAATTAAGCCATTTCATTGTTCACCTATTATCCTACCCACTCCGATATGGAGTTCGCCACTATTAAAATTGACCTAACCCATGTCCAAGAGTAGTAGAGGATAGTTTTTCATAAAGAAATTGGTATAATAAATGACTAAGGAAAAAAAATGATGAATTGAGTAGTAAGGAAAAAGGAGTGTGGAAGAAAGAAAAAGAAAAAAGAGAAATTAGTTACTGAAAAAAAAAAAAAAAAAAAAAAAAAAAAAAAAAAAAAGGAGATGAATCTCGTGAAAGAGATAAAGAAAAGAAGAAAAAAAACAAGTGAAATAACTAGTCGTTGTAGTAAAGCCCTTGCATTACACATTAAGGCTATTCCTATGTATTTATGGACACTTTGAATCCCTTTTTGCCTTTCTTTTCTGAGCTTTAACCCTTGACCAACATTATAACCCTTACAAAGTCCTAGTTGATTCTACAGAAACATAATTTGAATATGAAACCGATAGAGAAAGGGAATATAAGCATGGTAATAATGGTATTCACTTGATCGATATATATTTCATGAGACTATTTTACTTCTGTCATGTTATACGTTGTTGAGAGTCATATGTGAGTTTATTTGTTTTGCACAAGATTTCTTTCTCGTATATATATATATATATATGAGTGGTTACACCTGTTTCTGAGTGATTTCATTTTAGAGTGTAATTAACAACGTGAGATTTGTAGTCGAAGCATCACTAGATAGTCATCCGATTTATATTCCAAGTTCATAGTTGCCGTGTATCCACTTGACTACTATTTCACACACATGCGAGTCTTCGATATATTCTATTGATTCTGGTGATATATATTTTCAGATTATTTTTCATAATGTAGGAAGGCATACGATTGTTTTACTCTGGATAATTTAAAAAAGTTATTCGAAGTTGATTTTATCAAAGAAGGATGTTGACATTGAAATATTTTAAAGTATGAATAAATTTTATTTTATTTTTATTTTTCACAACTTAATAAAGATGGTTGTTGACGAGAACCCTCACGAGACTTCACACGTCCGACTAGGGACACCTAGAGGTTTAAAAGGCTTGTTGCACAGGCTAAGTGCAATCGTTATCCATACTAAAATAGAGTAGGACTTTTATTAGTAATTTATTTTATTCTTTTTGCTCAAGGACTAGCAAAATGTAGGTTTGGGGGTGTAATCGGGAGAGAACAAATCCTAATTATACGCCTTAATTCACATTTGTTTGCCGTTTTTATACTATTTTTGTGTAGTTTTACTTTATTTTCTATTTTCTGTCAGGTTTTAGAAGAAAACATGGATTCCAAGTTAAACAAGGAGAAAAAGCAAGAAGAAAGAAGCTGAAAAAGGCACATCGCGTGAGTGGCCCGCTCGCGCGAGATCCCAGAATTCGCTCGCGCGATCCGCACGCGCGACCTTCCTAATTACGCACTCGCGCGGCCCGCTTGCGCGATCCGTACAAAAATCAAAGTTATGTATTTTGCTATACTGAAGAGTCATGTGCAAACGAAACTGCTTAATGACGTTTGGATTGGAAATAAATGATGTTTTAGTTAGTTTCGGGATAGGAAAGCTTCCAAAAACTCCTTGTAAAATCTATATATACTTACTTTTTATAATTTTTAGGGGTTACACATTCTTTCATAGATAGTTTTGGAAGGCAAGAGGAAGGAGAAAAGCAAGTTTGAAGGTCTCTAATGGCTTCCATCAAATCAATCTTCATGCTTTCCTCCACCATGTGCAACTAAACTCCTAATCTAGGGCTTCAATGAAACCCTAGCGACGTAAAGGGGGATTCTATGCTTTTCTATTTTAGGGTTTATGTATTGGATAGTGATTGTATGTTGGTGGATTATTTATAATCAGTTTTTAATGTTAATAATCAAGAGTATTTTGGATCTATTCTTGTCTTAGATTTTTCCTTATGCTTATTGAACTCAATAGTCCTTGATTTCTGTGATTGATAGGAGTATTTACATACAATGGTGCTTATGTAATTGTGATGTTTACATCTTTTATAATTCATGCTTAGGAAAGATGAGTTATGCCACACCCTAGTTATTGGTAGATAATTCATGTGAACCATAAATGGATTATGCTTAGATTGAACTAACAATATTCTCTTGACGATACTATTGGGCTTGTAGCTACGATAGATCATAACTATCCAAACATAGAACTTAGGATAGAAAGTTTAGACCCCCGATGCATAGTTAGTGGTGGATTTGTAATCCTAGATCTCATCTACTCATATTTAAATCAATTTTCAATTTAGCATATAAGTTTACTTAGATTTAATTCTAGACTTTATTTCCATAATTTCATAGTTTAATTCCTAGTTTAAATTAGTAGTAATAATCAAATTCTAAATCAATCAAACTTCCGATTTTATTATAATTAAATAGATTACATTTTAGTAATTAAAGGATAAAAAATTAACAATCTCTATGGGTTCGACCTTTACTTTCACTACTACAAATCCTTAGAAAAGTAATGTACACTTTTCATATCTTGATTTTGACCACATCACTTCCCTTGATCATATTTGAAATTTTACCTTCGATCGATCGAAGTTCGTTCAAATGATCTAGCATTTCCAAAGTTCAAGCGATCAAATCGAAACTCTACCGACCTGAATTTATGACGTGGCCCCCACTTCAATCGATCAAACTTTCTTCAATCGATCAAACCTGACCGATCTGCTTTCGAGCGATCGAACTCTATTCGATCAATCGAACTTGTAATCATTTAAATTCCCAGGTTTCCCGCAAAACTTGTCATCTGCACTCCTCCCCTTCTATATATATGGTAGTGTTCGTGTGTGTGAGGGTTTACTGAACTTGAGAGAGTTAGAGAGAGTGTGTATGCTTGTGTTATTTATATATATATATATACAAACATATATATACACACATATATAGATATAGATATATATACACGTAGAGAAGAAGAAGGATAGAAAAGGAAACAGAGAAAGGGAGAGACGAAGAGAGGAGCAGAGAGAGAGATGAGAAGCCATTGGAAAGAGAGAGCTCAAAGATTTGCCAAACACGCCCTTAGCAACGTTCGGTGAGTCACAAACTCACTCACTAGCTTAGTTATGATGTGTTATAAGTTTTTGTATGTGTAATAAGGATCCAAACACACCCTACCAAATTCTAGATGTTCACTATAGAATCTAGAGAAGAAGAAGTTCGAGCGATCGAACTACGTTCAATCGATTGAACATTCCTGTTTCTCAATCGATCGAACTGAGTTCATCCGATCGAGACCACCTTGACTTCAATCGATCGAGAAGACTTCGATCGATCAAACATTCACTTTTCTCAAGCGATTGAGATTACTTCAATCGATCGAACCTAGCAGAACATGGATACGTTCCTTAAGTTTATAATTTATAATGCATAGTTATTTAATAGTTGTTTTGTGTTCCTAATATGCAATATTAAGGGTTACAGATGTAATGGGATACGATAATGAGATTGAGATGATATGGTGAGAAACGTAATAAGGTTTGGAACATTAGTAACATTACTACGCGATAACGAGATAAGGTTTGAGTTACGTTGGTAGGTAACATTGGTTAATCCTGGTATTTGAATCAATGGGGTATTGGTGACCGTCAGTACAAGGGTGTCAGTATCATGAGTTGGTCGCGAACACATTTGCGTGGAATGTGAGCGTTATGTATGGTACTAGCAAGAAGTACTGATGCATATGAATTATGAACGGACAATACTCGCAAGCATTCTTAAAAGCGGTGAACAGTAAGAGTTCTTAAAAGCGTTGAACAAGAGTATTGATACGTCCATAGACTAGTCGTTATATGAGAACAATGGCTAGTGTTCGCAAGAGTTCTTAAAAGCGGTGAACAGTAAGAGTTCTTAAAAGCGGTGAACAAGAACACTAGTATGTCATGATGATATAATCAGTTGGGATTGGTATAGTCAGTCTTAGAATTGGAAGATGATGAGAATCAGTTAATAAAGTGTCTGAATAAAAAAAGAAAAGATATTATTAATATCACTACTTTATGTCATTCAGGACTGGTAATTCTATTAATTCTATGAGACTGTGTTAGTTAGTTCTCACTCAACTTTCAGTAAGTTGACAGACTTTATTGCCTGAACATTTCCCGTCCAGACTACCGTGTCCCTAACAATACAGGTGCTAGAACTCACGGTGATGGATACTACCCGGAGTTGGATTATGCAGAGAGTGGCCCCACTGATGCCGATCATACAAGAGAGGAGTATTATGCTAACGACTATCCTTATGCCAGCTAAAGACTGAAGATAGTTTATCTAATTTATGTTTAAACTTTATACCTCTGCTTTGTTTTAGTTAACGGGTACTTGGGCATATATTGTCTCCAGACCTGTTGTGATCCTGTGGATCATACTCTAATGTTTGTAATAGTGATACTACTTTTATATTTCAGTTATTTCATGTTCTTGTTTATCTTGTGGACTAGTACTGTGTGGTGTGGATAATTAGTGACTTTCACCCGTCATTCCCTACGGACCCAAAAAGGAAATTTATTTTTCTCTATTTTTGCTGCTCCGGGGTGTGATAGGATTTTTGGTATCAGAGCTCTAGGTTAGCGATACTCTCGTTCACTAAACGATTCTACAGCATCTAGTCCTGGTATTTAAGATCCTTAAGATGAGAAATGAGTTTAAGATAAGTTCGTCCTTCTGATGATAGTTAGTTTTCCTTTGCATGTTAGCATTATGGATCCAGAGTTCCATAAGTTCGTTACCGATGCCTATGGAGGACACGTGATCCATGGGGATACCGTGGAGCCAGTTGATCCAGAGTTTTATCATGACCGCATACACCAAACAGCTAGTAGATATCTAGAGGAGGATATGTGGAAGGCTCTCTATATGACCGGGAAGACCTAACTATAGAGATGCGTATGGATGCTTACCATTCAGCAAGGATTGGTAGAGATATTTACCAGGAGATTCTACGTTTGATCCAAAGTAAGCTGGAGATGGATGCTATTGAGCTTTGAGCGATTCTTGGAGGTCCTATTGAGGTAGTACCTGTAGTAGCACCACCATCACTAGTACCTGAGGTACCTATTCTATTGCTATAGGAGCAGCCTGAAGAGACAGAGTCACTAAAGGCCGAGCCGATGGTTGATGCTGACCCAGAGAAGGATCCTGTCGCGGACATCGAGCCTGTCGAGGATGACAAGGAGCCAGAGGAGGACCCGTAGGAGGACCCAAATTTAGGCGATGAGAATGTTATGGCTAGAGGGGATGACATAGTAGGAGACAAGGGTATAGAGGATGTTACAGTCGAGCCAGAGGAGATTATAGTACTAGAGGTACCCGTGGTGTTTGATTTACCAGCAGGACATGTATTATATATGACAACTATTGCCAATATAGCAGGCGAGTGGGTAGCAGCGATGGTTACATAGCCAGCTGGAGTTCCGATAGGACAAGCTGCACTAATAGATGTTATGGCCCTAGTTGGGGATTTTGCCGAGTTGATCGTTGATGTAGCCGAGCCAGCTTTCGTTATTAAGGAGATGGAGGTTGACAACATGATTATCGAGGATTGGGATATAGGAGTGGTAGTTGGAGAAGAAGTAACACCAGCAGAGGCTGATCCACATGTGGAGATGGATATTGCACCAAAGGATGAGGCACCAGTAGGAGAATCAGATATCGACGACTTTTAAGTCAGGATCTGCAAGGTTTAGCTTTTGTTAGTTTACATTAGGACATGTTGCCCACCAAATTTTTAGGAGCTTGAGAGATAGCTATTTGACCATAGCTTTGTATAGATGTTATCCTTAGTAGTAGTATTGTAATAGTTGACCTTAACACTGTGTCTTGTTTTGTCCCATGTGGTACACAGTTTGACTAATGTGTACTATGCGGTACATCTTTTGATATTTGTATATATCCGAGTGGTACTTTCGCTATTGATGGTATGTTTGATTGATATGTGTTGTTTAGTAGAACTGTTAGCTCTTGCTGCTTCTCGCTCTATCTTATTTTCATTTTGCGAGAAGACTTTCAGCTAATCAGTGGGTCTCTTGTAGGCAAAACGTGTTATCATTATGGTAGGACCCTTGAGAAATCACCAAGCGCATATTGGAGCCCCAATCCCAGAGGGAATGGACCCATCTGGAGTCTTTAAAGCATTTATGCAAAGGATGGAACATGTAGGAGACACCTACAATCATGCTACAAATCAACGACCGGTCCAACCCCCAGTTGCACCATTCCAGCAGAGGCAAATAGGAGATAAGTTACTGGCCAATTTTTGTGGACTACGTCCCGAGAAGTTTGATGGACTAACAGAACCCTGGAAAGCCGAGCAATGGATTAGAGAAATGGAGTTGATTTTTGAAGCATTGGAATGCAGCGAACAAGAGAAGCGTCATCTTGCTACGTTCCAGCTCACCTACGCCATTGTGGATTGGTGGGAAGCTGAGTGAGCCACTATTGGGATAAATGCTGCGAGAACAATGCCTTGAGAGACGTTCAAAGGAAGATTTCTGGAGAAGTATTTCCTAGAAGATGAGAGAGAGCAACAGGAGAAGAACTTCCTCAGTCTAGTTCAAGGAGTATGGACTGTACGGTAATACACTACATAGTTCGAGCGTCTATCTCGTTTTGCTCAACATATGATAGACACTCCGTAGAAGAAGGTGAAGCGATTTCACCAAGGATTGAACCCCCACCTCAAACATATGATGTTTGGTCATCTGAATCAGTCATTCGAAAGAATTGTTAGATTTACTGCAGGATTGGAGAAAGATACCTATCCAACATAGCAACCACAGATAAATCGACCTCAGTTGTCAAGAGGATTTCAGCCACGGAATTTCCAGACCCAACCGCCAAGGAATACCCCAGGGTGGAGACCCCAGGGGAATTTTCAAGGGAACAAGAGAACCTGGGAAGGAACCAAGAAGCCACAACATGGTTATTCTCGACCCTAGCAATATCACCAGCAGAGACCATAGCCTCAAGCGCTGCTAACAACCCGGCCAACCCACACCGGAGGATGTTTTAATTGCGAAAAGCCAGGGCACATTGCCAAGTTTTGCACAATCGCCAAGGTTAACCGTTGAATAGATCTCGTCTGTCGGAATTGCAATAAGCCGGGACATTTAAGCAAGGATTGTTATGCACCACGAGGATGATATTATGGGGCACCAGTTCAAGGAATTCAAGGACCCCCAGATCAGACAAGGATGAATGCTATGATCCCAGCGGAACCAAGCTTTAATGCTAATGAGCAACATTTGGAAGGTACTCTTGTACTTTTTCATAGTCCAGTTAAAGCTTTATTCGATACTGGATCTGCACGTTCATTTATTGTTGTTAAGATTATGCGTCAGTTGGGTTTAGAACCTCAAACACTTGAGCCACACTTAATGTTATATCACTATTGGGAGTGACTGTTAAGTTAGGTAAAGTGTGTAGAGATTGCTCATTGACCTTGGGAGATAGGAATCTTCTAGCAGACTTGGTAATTTTGTTAATGTCAGAATTTGACATCGTCCTAGGGATGGATTAGTTTACTAAGTACAATTCCAATTTGGATTGCCCTACTAGAACGATTGTATTTTCGATCCCAGAATGTCCGACGATTAGATTCCAGTCTCAGCCGGTGAGCGACATGTTTCTTGTAAATAGTTTGGCTACAATCGGGAGTACAAGTACGGAACTCAAGATAGATCAGATTCCTACTGTACAAGATTTTCAAGATGTATTCCAGGATATTAAAGGACTTCCACCGAAAAGAAAAATAGACTTCTATGTGGAATTAGTACTTGGCCCATTGCCTATATCTAAAACTCTATATAGGATGGCACCAACTGAGATGTTGGAACTGAAGAAACAAGTTCAGGAGCTTAAAGACCTAGGATTTGTTCATTCGAGTACGTCACCTTGGGGAGCACCAGTTCTGTTTGTGAAGAAGAAGGACGGAACACTTCGACTCTACATAGACTAAAGAGAATTGAACAAGGTAACTATCAAGAATAGATATCCACTTTCTCGGATAGATGACCTATTCGATCAGTTACAAGGATCAAGGATCTTTTCAAAGATCGATCTGTGTTCGGGATATCATCAATTATTAGTTTGACCGAAGGATGTGTCGAAGACTGCATTCAGGATGAGATATGGGCATTATGAGTTTTTAGTTATGCCTTTTGGATTGACGAACGCTCCAGTAGTATTCATGGATTTAATGAATAGAGTATTTAGACCATATCTGGATAAATTCATTATAGTATTCATCAACGACATCTTGATCTACTCAAAGATGGAGCAAGATCACAAGGAGCACTTACAGATTGCCTTGCAAATGCTTCGAGATAGCAAGTTGTATGCAAAGTTCAACAAGTGTGAGTTTTGGCTATAAGAGGTCAAATTCTTGGGACATGTTATATCTCAAGATGGTATCTCAGTGGACTCATCTAAGATTGATGCAGTCTTAAACTAGAATAGACCAACTAATGCGACAAAGGTCAGAAGTTTTCTTGGTCTAGCAAGATATTATCGAAGATTTGTAGAAGAATTTTCCAAGATAGCAGGACCTTTGACAAATTTGACAAGGAAGGAGACGAAGTACGAGTGGACAGACAAGCATGAGCATGCATTTCAGGAGTTAAATGGAAGATTGACTTCTGCACCAGTACTTGCGATACGTAAGAATGAAGAAAGGTACGTGATCTACAGTGACGCATCATACTAAGGACTGGGTTGTGTACTTATGCAAGACGGGAATGTGATTGCATACAGATCAAGATAATTAAAGGTACATGAGAAGAATTATCCTACGCATGATTTGGAATTGACAGCAATAGTGTTTGCATTGAAGATTTGGAGACACTATCTCTATGGAAAGAAGTTTGATCTGTTTTCCGATCATAAGAGCTTGAAGTATTAGTTCTCTCAGAAGGAATTGAACATGCGACAACGGAGATGGATGGAGTTACTCAAGGACTATGAATTTTCATTGCAATACCATCCAGGTAAAGCAAACGTCGTAGCAGATGCTTTGAGTCATAAACCTCGACTAGTAATCGCTGCATTACTAATTCAAGAATGGAAAGCATTGGAAGTGCTAGCTGAATTCGAGCTTTAGCCAATGGAACCAATGGAAAGACGGCATTTTGGATGTTTGATGGTACAGCCAACTTTGATTAGTCGTATCATAGCAGCTCAATAGACGACGGAAGACTTAAAATTATGATTCGCCAAGATGTCAGCCAAGGAGCCAGAGATCTGGAGTATCAGTACCGACAAAACCTTACGATGTAAAGGTAGACTCTGCGTACCTGACGAAGAAAATCTCTGGAAAGAAATATTGGATGAAGCACATAAGTCATGGATGACTATTCATCCTGGAAGTACAAAGATGTACAAGGATTTGAAGAGGAATTTCTGATGGAAAGGAATGAAGAGAGAGGTAGCTGAGTATGTATCTCATTGTCTTACTTGTAAATAAGTAAAGGCAGGACATCATAAACCACTTGGATTACTTCAACCGTTACCGATCCCTCAACGGAAACGGGAACACATCACCATGGATTTCGTGGTAGGATTACCGATCCCTTAAAGGCAGAACCACGACGCTATTTGGGTAATCTTGGATCGACTTACAAAGACAACACATTTCATTGCCTACAGTATGACATATCCAATAGAACATTTGAGCTGAATGTATCTATAGCACGTAGTACGATTACACTGAGTACCTGTAACTATCGTGTCAGATCGAGATGCGTGCTTTACTGCAGAATTTTGAAAGAGTCTCCAAACAGCAATGGGAACAACATTAAACTTGAGTTCAGCTTTTCATCCGTAGACCGATGGACAGACTGAATGAGTCAATCAGGTGATGGAGGTCATGTTACGCGCTTGCGTTATTGATTTTGAGAGTTTTTGGGGGACACACCTGCCTTTGGTCGAGTTTACCTACAACAACAGTTATCATACAAGCATAGGGATGACACCGTTCCAAGTTTTGTACGGAAGACCTTGCTGATCGCCATTGTGTTGGACTGAAGTCGAAGATACTCAACTTCTTGGGCCAGAGATGGTACGAGAGACCAATGAGAAGATTCAGATCGTACATGAGAAGACGAGGGCAGCTCAAACATAACACAAGAATTATGCTGACAAGCGACGCAAAGACTTGGAGTTTGCAGCTGAAGATCACGTGCTGCTTAAGGTTTCACCCGTTCGAGGCGTCATCAGATTTGGTCAGAAGAGAGGCAAGCTATCGCCGCGATTCATCGGACCATTTGAGATTCTAGAACGTGTTGGAAAGGTTGATTATCGCCTTGCATTGCCACCGAAGATGTCAAGAGTGCACAACGTGTTCCACATCAGTATGCTGAGGAAGTGTGCTCATAACTCAACCCATGAGATCAACTTTGAAGATATTGAAGTCAACGACAACGTTACATTCAACGAAGGACCGGTTCGCATTCTAGATCGTGGGATCAAGAAGCTCAGGAACAAAGAGATTCCGTTAGTCAAGATTCAGTGGAAGCATCATGATGAAAGAGAAGCTTCATGGGAACTAGAGTTAGAGATGCGTGAGAAGTTTCCGTTTTTGTTTTAGACCTTGCATATTTTTTATTTCGAGGACGAAATCCTTAATGAGTGGTGGATGATGTAATACCATGTATTTTCAATAAGTATTTATGCACAAAGATTCTATATACTTCCCTTGATCATATTTAAAATTTTACCTTCGATCGATCGAAGTTCATTCGAGCGATCGATCATTTAGCGATCGAAACTCTACCGACCTAAATTTATGACGTGGCCCCCACTTCAATCGATCAAACTTTCTTCAATCGATCAAACTTGACCGATCTATTTTCGAGCAATCGAACTCCATTCGATTGATCACACTTGTAATCATTTAAATTTCAGGTTTCCCGTAAACATTGCCATCTGCACTCCTCCCCCTCTATATATATGGTTGTATTCGTGTGTGTGAGGGTTTGCTGAACTTGAGAGAACTAGAGAGAGTGTGTATGCTTATGTTATTTATATATATATACACAAACATATCTATACACACATATATATATATATATATACAGGTAGAAAAGAAGAAGAAGGACAGAAAAGGAGACAGAGAAAGAGAGAAACGAAGAGAGGAG
Organism: Hydrangea macrophylla; assembly: GCA_033977485.1. Classification (NCBI taxonomy): domain Eukaryota; kingdom Viridiplantae; phylum Streptophyta; class Magnoliopsida; order Cornales; family Hydrangeaceae; genus Hydrangea; species Hydrangea macrophylla. Next base: position 23,869,403 of record CM066987.1, on the reverse strand, counting down.
CAGAGAGAGAAAGAGGAGAAGCCATTAGAGAGAGAGAGAGAGCTCAAAGCTTTGCCATACGCGCCCTTAGCAAGGTTCGGTGAGTCCCAAACTCACTCAGTAACTTAGTTATGATGTGTTACAAGTTTTTGTACGTTTAATAAGGATCCAAACACACCCTACCAAATTCTGGATGCTCACTACAGAATCTGGAGAAGACGAAGTTCGAGCGATCGAACTGCATTCAATCGATCGAACATTCCTACTTTTCAATCGATCGAGACCACCTTGACTTCAATCGATCGAGAAGACTTCGATCGATCAAACATTCACTTTCCTCAAGCGATTGAGATTACTTCAATCGATCGAACCTAGCAGAACATGGATATGTTTCTTAAGTTTATAATTCATAATGTACAGTTGTTTAATAGTTGTTTTGTGTTCCGATTATGTGATATTATGGGATAAGATAATGAGATTGAGATGATATGGTGAGAAATGTAATAAGGTTTGAAATGTTAGTAACATTACGACGCGATAACGAGATAAGGTTTGAGTTACGTTGGTAGGTAACATTGGTTAATCCTGGTATTTGAATCAATGGGGTATTGGTGACCGTCAGCACAAGGGTGTCAGTATCATGAGTTGGTCGTGAACACATCTGCGTGGAATATGAGCATTATGTATGGTGCTAGCAAGAAGTACTGATGCATATGAATTATGAACGGACGACACTCGCAAGCGTTCTTAAAAGCGGTGAACAGTAAGAGTTCTTAAAAGCGGTGAATAAGAGTATTGATACGTCCATAGACTAGTCGTTATGTGAGAACGATGGCTAGTGTTCGCAAGAGTTCTTAAAAGCGGTGAACAGTAAGAGTTCTTAAAAAGCGGTGAACAAGAATACTAGTATGTCGTGGTGATATAATCAGTTGGGATTGGTACAGTCTGTCTTAGAATTGGAAGATGATGAGAATCGGTTAATGTAGTGTCTGAATAAAAGAAAAAAAGATATTATTAATATCACTGCTTTATGTCGTTCGGGACTGGTAATTCTGTTAATTCTATGAGACTGTGTTAGTTAGTTCTCACTCATCTTTCAGTAAGCTGACGGCCTTTATTACCTGGACATTACCTGTCCAGACTACCCTGTCCCTAACAATGCTGGTGTTGGAACTTACGGTGATGGATACTACCCGGAGTTGGATTATGCAGAGAGTGGCCCCACTGATGCCAGTCATACGGGAGAGGAGTATTATGCTGACGACTATCCTTACGCCAGCTAAAGACTGAAGATATTTTATCTAATTTATGTTTAAACTTTATATCTCTGCTTTGTTTTAGTTAACCGGTACTTGGGCATATGTTGTCTCCAGACCTGTTGTGATCCTGTGGACCATACTCTGATGTTTGTAATAGTGATACTGCTTTTATATTTCAGTTGTTTCCTGTTCCTGTTTATCTTGTGGACTAGTACTGTGTGGTGTGGATAATTAGTTACTTTCACCCGTCATTCCCTATGGACCCAAAAAGGAAATTTATTTTTCTCTATTCTTGCTGCTCTGGGGCGTGACACAGACCCCTTTCCAAATCTCAACAAAGCATTATACCTCGAAGTGTACTCAGTGACAGTCATATCCCCTTGTCGAAAATTATCAAATTCTTACTTCTTAGCATTGAGAGCAGCCCTTGGAAGAATTGGCGATTAAATTCCGCTTTGAATCCCTCCCAAGTTATCGGTGCTCCCTGATTTAGGGGATTCGCCCACTAGTTCTGGGCCTCACCCCTGAGTATATCACTAGCATTCTCAATCTTCTCCCTATCGGTCATCGAAATAGATCAAAAAATTCTCTCCATATTCATCATCCAATGTTCTGTGAGCGTCGTGTCAGAAGTCCCATGAAACTCCGTCGGCTTCTTCCTAGTAAACTGTTCAGACACGGATCTCATACCCCTATTCTCAGGTACTAGCACAACAGCTATCGGTGCTGCCTCAAATGGAGGTGTTGGAGGCAATCGCTCCGCTATATTCCGTATCAAGTCTCCTATGTTTCCAATCATTTCTGCCATTTGGTCCATTCGTCGCGTATGTGGCGATAAGTCTCGATCACCGTCACTCATGATTATACAATCATGTATATCTCAATACATAAACACTATGCATGTATGACAATAAAGAATTTTATACATGCACAACCACATGCCATATGCATCAAACATCTCTATAATGTATGGATACAATCTAGAATATACACCAAAATCACTCAACACTCTACTCGTCGTCGAATGTTCCCAAAATTTTGTTACCTATAGCTCTGATACCACTAAATGTCACGACCCATCCTGCTACACACAAAAATAGGACATGTGGCACGCCACCAAGGCTCATCTAATTCCATTAAAGTGTAAATAGCAGCAGAAAATATAAGTACAAAAGCCATGAACATTTGAGTTATAAAAAGTTTGACGTATTTGAAACACTTAATGAAAATATTCTGTTTGAAAACAGCAATTCAGTCGACTGATCAGGGGTCCGGTCTACTGGAAAAGCAAGATACAGAGAGCTTGAAAATCTCAGAAGTCATCTAGTTGACTGTGTCGAGGACCCATTTGATTGGGGCCTCAAATTCTCAGTCGATTGGTACCTTCTGGTTGACTGACCCAGTATTTTTCCTTTTTAAAGTACCACCCAATCGACTGTGATCCATCACCCAGTCGACTAGTCCTAACGCAAAATGAAACCTAACATTTCAACCCAACAAAAACCAGTCGACTGATTCCCAAAATTATAAAGTAGCGTTTAGTTCAAAACAGGAGTCCAGTCGACTGTTTCCTATCAGCTTATTAAGTTGTGCAGTTTCTCAACCTATGGTTCCCCAAACCAAAACCAACGCATTCGCCATTATAAACCACAAATTCCAAACATAATTACAAAAGTTTTACAACTGATTACAATATTACAAATCTTTCCCAAGATTCCAAACTAAACATGGTACGAATTCAAAGTTCTTATTATAACGTTCGGAAAAGAAACAAAAACATCAACAAGAGTGCTCCCGTCGTCCCATCGGCCTCACTCTTCGTGTTTCTTCTTGCCTTTCTTCTTCTCATCTGCAATGGAGTAAGTCTCCACTGCTCAGCTGTATGTTGAGTGTAGAATTCTAAACAAATGCATATGAGGCAATTCATACTTTAAACATCGAAATCACAAAATTTAGTCTCTGGGGAGAGAGATACGCATTCATCCGGTATATCGGCAAGTCTTAAATCTTAAACCGCGATGCCAATGGCTAGCCAAAGATCACTCAATCATTGCATACATCTGCTCTGGCTGGGCCGGTTCCCAAACCAAGCAAGTAGTCGTCACTACTATAACTCTCAAACACCGAGAGGCGTACCCTAGTATGAAATTATACCAAACTCCCCTTTGACCAACATAATCATTTAGCATACTCACATAATCATATCACCATGCTTTTCTATACGTACTCACTAAAATTAGCGGGCCTAATTTAACACATGAATTTTGCCTGGATCACAATTTCGTACACAATGTTCAAAACATCCAAATTGTCTATATTACATAGGTTCGGAATTCATACCTTAAGCTATAACTCTATAACTTCAGGGAAAGTACTAGCAGCCTGATTAATCGTTAGATCTCCGATCTTAAAGGATTCCTACACGTATTTATATGTTTTCTCAAATTTCTAGAATTAGCTATTCAAAAATAATTTGCCAAATGTGGCCTAAGAGACATCAATATGAAGCTCTTACCTCGAGGAGTCCGAATATAAAATCTGGAGAAAAACTGACGATCGAAAGTTTATCGTTTGACGTTGTGAAGATCGAAGCCAAAAATCTCCCTTTTCTCTCTTTTGGTTATAAGTTATTTTAGAAAATATCTCAACCTCAGCTATACATAGGCACAACCCTTGGGAATTATGTTTACCTCCCCGCGAGTTCTCAAAACTTCTAATTATCTCCTGAAACGTCGCACACGACCATTTTATCATTTCATGAGTGAAAACTAAAAATTATAAAAGTTTTCATCTAAGTTCCGTTCGGGTCCAAAATACAGATCCAAAACTAAATTTCGTGGAATTTCTACACAACCTACCTTTTATACAACGTATCACTCACGTTCTTACCACAGTATTCAAAATGATCTAACGCAAGATCAAAACTACCAGAAATTTACTCTACACAGGTAAAGTTACTATTCATAAAATACCAGATATCTCAAATAGCATTTAATCACATGAATGTCATTTAAATCATACGCATGCCTTATTAATTGTTGGATTGTCGTGTCCTCACTTGACACTTTTCGTTGACCTCCAGTCAACCTCATCATAATTATCAAATAACATTGATAATTCACGAAATTCAAATATGCATGCTAAAACAGTTTATTTTTCCCGGAACGGGTGTAACACTACCCTTTATCCCAAAATAACCGTAACGCTAAAAATAATCTCCATTTCCTATTACTTTATCCCCTCTCTCTTCCATTCCCACCACAGACCAGAAGAATATACACTAGATAGAAAAAAGATAGATTACAACAAAATAGGTGTTGATCATTGAACTATTATCTACAAAATAAAATTATCAACTGATAAATGTTAATTGGAAAAACAATCAATTAGAAAACGACAACACACCAAATCAGTTTCATGCTTTGATCAATCATCAAACCAATGATGATCTTGGACATGATATTCGGTGTGTGTATTATTATATAAAATGTATGTATGATATTTAGGTTCAAATGAGTATATATGAATTTGTATATTAGGTATCAATGCATAGATGTGTATTATAATTATCATACATATAGATGTACCTGTGAATCTGGGTGTATATATATATATATGTGTGTGTGTGTGTGTTTGTGTATATATGAATTTGTATATTAGGTATATATGAATATGTATATTAGGTTCAAATGACTATATATGCATTTGTATATTAGGTTCAATTTGTATATATAAATTTGTATATTAGGTTCAAATGAGTATATATGAATTTGTACATTAGGTTCAATTTGTATATATGAATTTGTATATTAGGTTCAAATGAGTATATAAGAATTTGTATATTAGGTATCAATGCATAGATGTGTATTATTATTATCATACATGTAGATGTACCTATGAATCTGGGTATATATATATATATATGTGTGTGTGTGTGTGTGTGTGTGTGTGTGTTTGTGTATATATGTATGTATATATGTATGAATGTATGTATGTATTAATGTAGATTATGAGTATATATGTGTATTTAAATACAGATGATATGACTTGGTATGGAGAAGTGAGGTATGGTTTGTTGAGGTAAGTGGGTGTTAAAATTTCTCTTATTCATTTATTCTTATATGTCATTTTGTATTGAGGTATAGTCGTTACGAAAAAATATATATATAATGAGAATATTGGTCAAAAATCCTTTAAAATAAACTTTTTTTGTCTTAGGTCCAATTAACAAAAGATTTCATCCAAACATCCCTCATAAATTTATGAACACTTTTGGCCATCCGCCAAACTTACGTGTTTTTCTCCATTCTTTGCGACCTGATAGGTGGGAAGGTTCTAACTAACTTTTTTTAAAAAAATTGCAAACTTAAAAAATGCATAACTTTCAATCTAGAAATTTTTTTTTATAAAATTTATATTTGTGGAATCTACTCGATGAGATCTATCTAATTAGTATCATTGTCACTATAAATTATGAAGAAAAAAATAAAGTTATGTGAAATTCAGATTAAAAAATTCCACGTCATTGTCACTATAAAATTCTGAAAAAAAAAAGTTATGTGAAATTTCACATACCATTGTCACTACAAATTTCTAGTTAAAAAAATTATGTGAAATTCATGTTGAAAAAGTTATGTGAAATCTCACATAGCTAGTTAATTCACATACCTTTTTTTGATCGATTGGTGTAGTGATCTTGTGCGAGGACATAAGTGTCGAGGCCTAGAGGAGGAGGAGTTAGAGGGGGGTGGGGTGCAAACTCTGGTAATGATCATGGTGTAGAGCATCCTTTTACCAACTAGTAAATAGTGATATGAAATTTCACATAACTTCACTTTCACAAAATCAGCTCTGTGAAACTTTTAATTTCACAAAACCTTAAATACATGATTAGAAGAATTTTAGGGAAAAAAAACAGAGGCATCAAATTACCCACTTGTATCAACAAAGAAGTAGAAAGAAACAGTAGGCATAACTTAAATCATTAGCTACCTTCATCACCGACTACATCTAATGGAGATAGTGCCAAAGCAAAGTTAGAGAGAGAACGTAATAGGTAACCATAGATATATGGGGCTAGAGAGAGAAAATGGGGACCCTAACTGAAAACAAGTAACCATGCAATTTGATCTAAGCTATGATAGAGCAAAAGAGTCTAATCAAAAGCTAGTTGGTGTCAACTTTCACCATCTTCATTAGATCGTCCACTTCAGTAGATCAATTTTTCACCATCTACATCATATCTCCCATCTGCAGCAGATTTTTCGGTGGAGTTGTCTGAGGCAGTGTTGGACATTGAACGATTAAGGTTGGGCAATGGTGATCGGTGGCGGCAACCGCAGTGGTCAACAGACGTGATGTGCGGTGGTCCTCTAATGCACTGAGAGAGAGAGAGAGAGAGAGAGAGAGAGAGAGAGAGAGAGAGAGAGAGATGGAAGGGCTAAAAATGTCTAAGGATATTTTGGTCTTGATATTAGTCAGTCAAATGGGTCAAGGAGTTGATGTAGTTAAGTTTTACCAATGATGGAGTTTTGGCCTAAATTAAAAACAGATTGGGTTTTAGACTTATCTAATTTGAGGGATTTATCACAAAAATTCAAAAAAAAATTATTAAATGGTAGGTGTGAAGAGTAAAACAAGTGGGTGTTAATAGAATTTCTCTAACAGTCTAACTCATTAGTGGGATTGTTGTTCAAATAACAAGAGTACCCCTCACAAAAATATAGCATAACACTGATTCACATTGCATCATTCATTTGTGAAATTGGAAAACAAAGATGAAGGAGCCGAGAGAGGAGACCATGGAGAAATCACTGGAATCACGTCGAAAAAGCTTGGAGTTTCATCTCTTTTCTCAAAATCGCGCGCGGCAAGAAAGAGGTAAACATTGTACTATAGATTTTTTTTCATCTTTGGTTTAAATTTTTTGAAATTTCTGAAATTAGGGTTTCCTAGAATAACCTAAACTGTTTAAAATCAAGTTTAAACTTGCACATGAGTTGGGTTAGTTGGGCACCAACTTGAATAGACTTTACAAATATTTGGCTGGATTGGTTGTGCTGAATTCAACTTGTGTTTGGAAACGATGACGGACCTGACATACACATCCTAACTTCCTAAGTTTTTAATAAATGACGGACTTCACATTTGTTAACAACATTGCAATTACTTTGGCACTTTTATAATTTTTCAATTTATTTCTCCTTTTAATAAGAAAAAATTAGATGTGGAGATCCCTAGTTAGGGAAATATAGTAGTTTAAGAACAACTAATTATTTTCACTTTACTTTAGGTTATTTACCAAATAAATATTTTAGACAAAATGACAAACTAAAATAAAAACCCAGAATTACCCTTGTCTACGCGCGCCCCACTCGCATAGGAATAATTCTTGCGTGAGAACCAACCCACAACACGCGCCCAGCCTTCCTAGCCACTCACACCATGTGAGTGGGCACACTATAAGAGCTCCCATTTCAAAATTGTTTTTCAAAGTTTTAATTTTCATAACGTTTGATCTACAACTCTAATTTCTACAAATTTTATACCGTTGGAATCGTGTCGACGAGAGCTACAAAACAAGTTACATCATTGATATGTTTTGAGCATTTAAAAAAAAATAAAAAGACAAAATTTTACATGTCTTGTTCCTCAAAAGACTGGTGAAATTTCACAATTTTAAATGTGGAGAAATTTTTGTTTATCAAAGTAGTAAAATTATGATTGTAGTGAATATTTTCATAAATTTCAAAATGTTTGACATCCAGAATTAGAAGTGGTAAAATTTCACCACTATGTTTAAAAGTTATGAAATTATGATTGTAGTGAATGCTTTCATAAGCTTCATATGTTTTGACATCCAGGATGTGGCGAAAGTGAAATAGTCCTGAAATTTCACAACTTTTCAGAAACAAGGCTGTCAAGGTATGTAAAAAAAAAAAAAAAAAAATTAAAATGCTCAAAACTTATCAATAATGGTACTAATTTTGTAACTCTCGTCGACACGATTTCAACGATACAAATTTTGTAAAAAATAGAATTGTAGATCAAAAGTTATAGAGATTTAAAGTTTAAAAAATAATTTTAAGATGAGGTTCTATCTGGTACAACCACTTATACAAAACGACTTAAAATCAAAACCATTTGACCACTAGAGCGCTGACACATGTAGGATTCTTTGGATTTTAAAATCTCTAACCACCTACATGTGTAGCGCTTTAGTGGTAAGAGGAAATTACACAAACCTCCCCTGAGGTTTGCCTTAATTACACGGACCTCCCCTCTTATTTCAAAAATTACACAGACCTTCCTCGAGGTTTGTAATTAGGTAACAAAACGCCCCCCTCCCCTAACGGTCCGTTAGTTTTTTTTACATTAGCCTCTCCTAAAAATTACAATTAGCCCCCCTAATATTATAAAATTGTCATACTAAGCCCCCTTTCTCTTATATTTTTGTTCTAATTATAAAATCCCTCCTCCCTCTTATGTTTTTGGGTTAATTTTTTTAGCATTAATTTATATCATCTACACAAAATACATATAAAAAGGTTCAATTTTTTTTTCCCCAAACAAACCTCTATCAAGCCCCCCATATATTAATTTTCTAGATCCGCCTCTGTCCCTATGCTTCAAAAGTGGACACTTAACCCCTGTGATTGTGGACTAAAATGGAATTGTTATGATTTCACTCAAAACTGACAAAAATTCTAAAATTGTTTAAAAATATAAACACTTAACCCATTTTGTGATGTTAATTTTGGGGTTAACGCTCTTTGAGTGAAATCATAATAGTTCTATTTTAGTCCACAATCACAGGGGGTTAAGTGTCCACTTTTGAAGCATAGGGACAGGGTTGGATCTAGAAAATTAATACAGGGGGGACCCAAAAACATAAGAGGGAGGAGGGATTTTATAATTAGCACAAAAATATAAGAGAAAGGGGGCTTAAGTATGATAATTTTATAATATTAGGGGGGCTAATTGTAATTTTCAGGGGAGATTTGTGTAAAAAAAACTAACAGACGGGCGTTTTGTTACCTAATTCAACCCTCGAGGGAGGTCTATGTAATTTTTGAAACAAAATGGAAAGTCCGTGTAATTAAGGCAAACCTCAGGGGAGGTTTGTGTGTTATACCCAATTTCTTACCATTGAGATTTTAGAACTGCTAGCGCGTGGCGTGTGGTGAGTTGGATAACTAGAAGGGTTGTTCTGTCAATTAAAAAAAAAAGAGAGAGTGAGACTTAAATTAACCTATTTTTATAATAAAAGATCCTTTTTTTCTAATTGGCCTTTTTAACAATTTCAATTAGCTTTGGACCAATCAAATAAACCTTCGTATATCATATATAGCCCGTATAGATTCAGAAAAAGGTCCAAACCCATGGCTTTGTTTACCTCAAAGTACAAGAATCTGCACTAAAGCCTATAAGCCCAATCTTTGTAAAATCATTTAAGAAATAAAAAATAAATATAAATACAAAGTTTACAATTCAAACAACACAAACCGTTTCTTCAGGGCTATAAGAAATTTTTGATTAACCGGTCCGGCCGACTGCAATTGAATGGTTTTGGCAATTTTGGTCGGCCTTCAATCCCATTGGTCAGCACGCGGTTCTGTTTTTTAAAAATTGGAAGTTTTCGGTCAATCCGTAATTTTTAGTATTATTGGGCCATTAACGATCGAACACTGACCGATTAACTTATATTAAGCTAAAGTCATAATTTTATAGGTATGAGTTCAGGGGCTAATTGATCAAAGGACAAGGGGCCAAGTCTTCCGTAGGTTTTTGAAAAATATCAAATTTATTCTAAATGAAAAAAAAAAATTACAATTAAACTCCCCCTGAAAATTTTAAAAGCCCTCCTTGACATTATAAAATGATCATATTAAGCCCTCTTTCTTATGTTTTTGTGCTAATTATATAAATGTTCCTCCCTCTTATGTTTTTGTGAAAAATTTTTATAGCATTAGTTTATATCATCTACACAAAATGTAAACAAAATATATATAAATAAGTGGGAAAAAAAAAATGGAGACGCTTCCCCCAAATTCTTGTACACTAGCCTCTATCAAGTCCCCCTGGATTGATTTTCTAGATCCGCTCCTGTATATGTTTATAGATACTGTATAATAGTATATCCAAATTAACTTTCCCATAAAGATTAAATCCCTAGCCTTCATCCACAGATTTGAGAGAAAAAGAACCCTAGCCTCTACTCACACTCCTCACGGTTCTCACCCTCCAAGTCGTCGGCCAGCCACCGCCTCACTGTTGGGGTTAAATCGAAACCCCAACTATTAAGAGTAACACTTCCCAACTCTGGTCAAGTGTAAATTAAATATAAACTAAAAATAATATCAAAGCTACAATGATAATTTCCTTTCACCACAATTAAGCACAAACAAAATAATAATATGGCACCCAACTAAGAATTAAATGACACCAAGATTTATGTGGAAAAACTCTCCAAAGAAAAGAAAAAAAAAAAACCATAAGTCAAACTCCAAATGATCCCACTATATAAAATAAGCAATACAAATGTTTCCTCATATTTTTGGTATAAATTTGAGGTATCCAAATTAACTGGAGAGCGAGTACAAGGGTTACCTTAGAAAACCCAATTCAATCACCAAAGTAAATACTCAACAATGGTGGAACACTTCAAATCCCAAAACTTGAGAAACCAAACAGCCCTTAAAGAAAACCCACTGCACCTTCACCTTCCTCCGTGGTAGCCGCGCCGAACCCACAAGAAGCTTCACTCTCTGTTTCTCTATTTCTGCGCAGGAATTAGGCAACAAGGAATCAAAACCCTTTTAATTCAAATGTCTTCATATGGGCGTTGCTCCATTTAGGCCCACATGGTCCAACATGGCTACATTAAGCCCATCAAGTAAAACTTATATCTCATGTGTAGGGGTGTAAATGAGTTGAGCTACTCAACAAAGGCTTGACGTTCGGCTCGATAAGGTTAGGCTCAGCTTGGCTCGCTCATTTGAACTCATAAACACGGTCGATTAATGCTCGTGAGAATGCTCGTAAAAAAGCTTGTTAATAAGTTTGATAAAAAGCTTATATAGTGACTTTTATATATATATATATATATATATATATATTATAAAACTATATAATTTTAGAGAAAATATGACATATATCGTAAATATGCTTGATAAATGATTGTTTTATTATTTAATTATTTAGTTTATAAGAGCGCGCGAAAAAACTCGTTAAAAAGTCGCAAGAAAGCTCATGAACACTTGAAAGCTCGGCTCATTTGAGCTCGTAAGCTCGTGAGAAAGCTCACGAGCAAGCTCGGCTCGGCTCGTATACACCTCTACTCATGTGTATAGAAACACATGGTATACCCAACACTCACCGCCGGCACCTGGTCACTCACCTCTCTGTTTGCCGTTTGAATTTTTGTGTTTTGGGTGTGTTTTATGAAGTTTGGACTTGGTGTTTAATTTCACTTAAAGACTTGTAGTAGTGTTGGTTGGTATGTAATTTCTATTTGGTGATATGTGTTTAATATTGAGATGTGTGTTTGTTGGACATATCCACCTAGATTGGTGTGATTTAGTATTTACTGTTATTTATTTTTTGGTGTGTTGTCTTAAGTTTATTTCTTGGGTTAAATGTGTTTTTTCTTCTCTTTTTTTTTTTGTTTTTTTTTTTTGGTGGGGGGGGGGGGGGGGGGGGGGGGGGGGGAGGAGGAGGAGGAGGAGGGGGTGTGTGTGTGTTGGTTTTCTACTGGAGGAGCAAATATTGAGTATCACTGTGATACCATGTACGATTGTATCCCCTCTCACAGATTTAAAATTTTTGCTAAGTTGGAGGATTTTTTTGCTGAGTTGGATGAGGATTCTCCTGGAAATAGAGTGCCAAATGGATTTATACAAACTTTCTATTGGCTTGTGATACTATGTAGGATTTTATAACTGTTATAATGAATATTTTTCTCTACTGGAGAAGTATTTTTTTCATTTAACTTCTAAATGGCCCAATGTTCTATTATTTGTTGGGTTTATGTATTTTGTTGATTTACAGGAGAAGTATTGTTTTGATTGGCAGAAGAAATGTTTTTTCATTGAACTTGGGTTTTCTAGAAGACCAAATGTTCTACTGTATAAGATTTAATGGTTTATGGGCCAATTGAGATTAGAGTAAAAATATAGGACGAAAAAAGGTCCAAAACATCCCAAACGAGTGAAAATATAGGACAAAAAATGGTCCAAAACAACCCAAAATGGCCCAAACAAGATGAAATTATGGCCCAGAAGCTGGCCCGCAGAACAGCCCAAGACCGATAGTAAAACTGGCTAATAAACCGGTCGGAGAGGACAGACCGTTTCGGTACTTGGCCAAAATCGGTTGTGTGCTACATAAAATCGAACATTTCCATTCGGTGAACGTTTTAGTTTAAAAAACTGACCGTTTACAACCCTATCATTCTTTACCCAAAAAAAACACCACAAAACATGATAAACAAATATAAACACCACTTTTGCGGCACTTCCGAGTTGGCAATTTCACTCCTCTCTGAATCCCCTTTGGATGTCAACACAAAGCACTAACCCTAGGTAACCTAACCACTACTCATTCTTTTAATTAATTGACTTGTTAAAAATTAAAATAGTTGGTGATTTTGATCTTGTGTTGACTATTCTTTTGAGTTTTGATAAGCTGATCAAGTCTTACATTCAATCATTTATGTCACAAGAAAATGTTGAACTGGTTAGCAACGCTATCTGGTGAATGAGATTGATTATATAAATGTAATTAGTAATTTTGCAGCTAAATATGCGCAAAGCCGCAAAGGGCAATATTTAAGTAATACTTTTATTGATGTAAGTAAGTTTTACTTATCAATTTAAGTAATTTTCTTTTGGCAAAAAAAAATGTGTTGATTATGCCAAAAATTGATAATAGTAAAGTAGAGCAGATTAAAGAGAGAGAGTGAGAGACTATTTTTTGTATGTGGTTCGGCCCTGTTAATGAAGGTACCTACGTCCACGGGTGTGTCTGAGCACGTTCACTAGCAGATCACCGGCGGGCCTGGTGAGCCAACAAAGAGCGGCGGCACTACCAGTAATACCGGCCGGGTGTATGCGTACAATGGTGAATTTTATAGAGGTGCTGTGTAGACTAAAGAGTTGGCCGCGCCCTCCATGGGGGGTGAGAAGTCTCTTTTATAGATGTAAGAGACCTACTCCTACATGGATAAGAAATATAATCCTATTGATTTAGATTGGCATTAATTATGGGGATTTCCTAATTGGATTAGGAAATAGTGTGCACTTTCCATTAGTCTTCTAGCTTGAGTAGGAAACTGTCCGTAATGCTCGGGATCACGCCTGTGGACCTGGATGAGTTGTTCCCGCGGCGGGATGTGCATGTGCGGCTTTTCCGACCTGCTGGCCGGGTCGTGAATGAACCGCTCGGGATGATGAGTAGAATAAATCACTCGGGCTGACGCTTCTGAGGAGTTGTGCATGATTTTCCCGGGGCATGGACTAGCTGCTGATTTGAACTGCTCGGTCATAAGATAGAGCCAATTTTGGGTGTATCATGTGTTAGTAACGCTTTGTTTTACTTATTGAAATCATTTTTTCATAAAATATTTTACATCGAAACAAACTGAACATAATTGCATGAAGAGCATATCTTCAAAGTTCGCTTAGAACCCCGAAAAGTCAACGCCTCCACTAAAACTAATTTTCCTTCTTATTTTTCTTTCTCTTTTTCTTTTTCTCACACCAAAACTATCGACCAAACATACTCCAATAAAATGCAAAATCCAAAGCAACAACTCTTTAACTATTTGTCTCCCCCTTTTTTATATTCCCACTTCCCAGCAGATCTAACTTCAATTCATGTACCAACTCATGAGCACGTGAACCCGCGTGAAGAAAGTTCCCCAACTGACACAAAGGTCACAAACGAAGACACCCAAAAGTGACAAAAGAGGAATATTTCGACCCGACAAAGCCCGGGAAGTGGGCAATCTGTCGAAGATATCAACACTTCTATCAAAGAAAGGGGCTTCTTATTATGAGCAATGATATGCTTACCATTTTTCGAAAGTCTTTTTCATAACGCATGTGTCAGTGGGTCTCCGAGATCACTTCAACATAAATCACTCAAATTTAATTGAGTCCATTGTCACATGTATTGAAATTTGAAAAACACTTTTGACAAAAAAAAATTAAGAAGCAGAGCATTACTCTTTTAGGAGTATTATACAACTAGAAAGGAAAGAGTAACTCTAATTGTCTAACGAAACAAACGAGGCCTAAAATTTACCAAACGATGGGACTTCATTATTGGCTAATGTAACCGTTATTACTATCAAATGACACCTTAAAAAATTATTACCAAATGACACATGGCATTGCTATAGTGTTAAATAGCATACATCTATTATACACAAAACAGTGTATTTAACACCCTAATTTATTGTAACGAGTGCAAAAGTCAGTTATATTCTTTTAGAGGTGGAAATTTTAGGAGTGTGTTTCAACCAGAACAGATCAAAAATAGCACTGTCAAAATATATATATATATATATATATATTCTAAATTTTTCAGAAATTAAAATGCCATTCTGATTTCGAAATTTCAGAAATCTCGTTTTCATTTCCGAATCCAAAATTTCGGAATTTTTCGGTACTAGATTGAGACTAATGTAGTACTAGCTTGGGACTCATTTATAGACTCACATTCCTCGTCCTCCTTCCTTGCCAACCGATGTGGGATTAATAATGTAAGACAAGTTTGAAAATTTTCGAAAATTTCAAAAATAATTAATTGGAATATTTTCGGATTGGAATTTCAGAATTTTTGAAAATCCCAAAATAATTCCAATTCCGATCCAAAATTTTCGAGATTTCAGAATTTATTTTTCAGTGCCAATCAAAAAAATTCGGATCAGAATCAAAATTTCCGTACTAAGTTGCAGCCCTAGGAGGAATAGAAGATACGTCTTTATAACATTCATATTATAGCATAAAGAATAAATGCATTGTACCTCGGGGAATGGCATTAACATACCAGTTGGTTTTTGGTACATTTATTTACGGAAAAGAAGAAAGCAATTTTTCCAGATATAATTTCTAAGGCTTTAAGAGCAACAGCTCAGTATTTAAATCACTTGAAACTTCGAGCAAAGTGCTCAACAAACATCATCACCCCTAAACAAACGTTGAAAATGACTAGTAAAAGCACGATGCATAAGAGTCTTCCACTAAACCTGAAAATAAGAATGTACCACCCCACTTTTCAGAACTCGAGTTTTGTGTTAATTTTTATTGCAGTAGCTTGTATCATTTTCACAAAAATAGGTATTAAGAGTCCTCCCCCAAAAAAAATCACCTCGGGTCGTTGTCCAGAAGTCCGTAAACTTGGTCCCATCCGTAGCTAGCCCCCTGAACTTTGAATTCACACATCTGCCCCTGCCCCTGCCCCCACAGTCCATTCATATTATTCAAAGAGGAGATTCAGAACTCGCAACCTCACACGTATTAACCCCCTGAAAACTTTCCATTTAACAAACCTCGTTGCAGTTCACATACTTCAATCTACTGGGAAAATTTCGGTACCTCTAATTTCACGACTTTTTCTAATTTTTTCCCCTTTTTTTAATAAAAAAAAATATCCCATCACATTTAAAGAAAAGTCATTTCATAAGACTCACCCTACATCCAATGCATCACATTAACGTCATTTCTTCTCACGAGTAGTTTACTCCATGAATATTATTGTTTTTGAAAAATTAACTCGCAAAAACATAACCAAAGGAAAACAAAACAACTATCACCATCATATATAAAACCACATTCTCACTTGCCATTCATCATAAATAACAAAACATAGATCTATACCCATTTTCAACATACCAAACAAAGCTAAAAAGACTGAAACATATCTGTAAACGCAAGTTCTTTTTCCCAACAACCATCTATAAGTAAATTAATAATAACCATTTATAAACTTTAGATGAACAGAGCAAAGACATAATAATCGAACCTCTGAACTTTTATCTGATTACAAGAATATCGACAAACCTGAACCAACAATCTCACACTAGCTGCAGATTACAAATATAGACTGCAAAACGAGAAAAATAAAATGTAGCAGCGTAAGTAAAGGCCAACACGCTAAACACTATACAACCACCACCACTCAAAATCAAGACAGGTCAACTCAACTTCAACTATCCTCCCCAGTTCTAAGTCAGAAGCATACCAATTTTCTCCCACTGGTTTTTTTTTTTAATCCCTTTTGACTTCTTTTACTTTCTTGCCAAACTCAGTGAATATCGATTCATAGGCATGCTAATTACAATCTCATAATCAGTTACAAAAAAAGGTAAAAAAAAAAAATTGGAAAAGTGAAAACGAACCAACACAAGGACTATGCAGAATTACTTCTTACGGATTTAATCGAGGCGTTTGGTTATTGGGTACTGCGTGTCACTGTCAACCCACCACGTGCTACGTTCCTGCACAAAAGAATGATGATTTTTTGGTAAGTATAAAGGAATGACATGTTATCTTTTAACAAGTTTTGACAAAAATACATAACCAAAAAATGAAAAGCAATCAGAAGAGAGCTATATAACCAATGCTTTCAATCAATATTAAATGGTCTCAGTATAGAGGGTTCACGGAGAAGAGACCGTGATCTGCTACATTAATAGCGGAAGAATACTGTCTTGCTTGTACAATGATCTTGTTGGGGAAATTATGAAGAACAAGGAATATAAATGATTAGAATCTGTCTACTAGCTTATTTTACAAACACACACGCGCGCGCATGTGCGCACACACAAAAAACTAATTTGGATTGTTTTAAAAATCTGTGACTATATTATCATATACTCTTGTTGTAGACTTTTACAATAATGCTTTTATTTTTAGAATTAGAAAATTACATGATTTGTTTAGTGACCAGTATTGTAGTTCGGTTTTTTTTTTTTTTTAATGAATCTCTATTTGCATATCGTTGTGCATTGCCCGATTCCAAGACAGGACTTCTTAGTGTCCGATACAGCAACTTTGACGCCTCGCAGATTTTTTATTTCAAAGCTCTATAATGACATCCACACATTTTTGCTAGGTCAAGGACATCCAACTGATTTTGCCCAACTATTGCACGGTTTTCTCTAGTTCCCTAATTTTGTAGTAACACTATGCCTCCAGTCAACCACCTTACAATAAATTCAAGCCGCCATAAGGTGCCCAAGAAACTAAGAAGAGGGGCGTCCATGCGCACATGGAGACACCAACACAATATGACATGATATGATATGGTGGTAATGCAAAATTAGGACCCCAACACGAAGAGGATACAATACATATTTGTGGCTTAGGGCAACACGACATATCTACTAATCTGAGCTCCACATATATGCACGCTGCAACACTTGAGATGCTAAAACACAATAATCAACAGGAAGTATTAAAAAACTACACAAATATAAATAAAGCTGATATGCTAAAAGAT
Organism: Hydrangea macrophylla; assembly: GCA_033977485.1. Taxonomy (NCBI): domain Eukaryota; kingdom Viridiplantae; phylum Streptophyta; class Magnoliopsida; order Cornales; family Hydrangeaceae; genus Hydrangea; species Hydrangea macrophylla. The sequence goes on along the minus strand of CM066987.1, from coordinate 23,851,659 downwards.
TAATCAGCAAATATATCTCATTGAGGTACAACTGATGTCTATATGTATAGATGCACACACACACACACACACACACACACACACACACACACACACACACACACACACACGTATAATGTATGTACATATCTATGGGACAAAAGGCGACATACCTTGCAGGGAGCGGGAGCAGCTGAGAACTGGTCACAGGACTCTTGGTGTTCCCAAAACGTTTGGCCCTATTTTCATGTTCTTTCTCCACACGCATAGCAGCTACCTCCTTTTCCATAGCAGCTACTTCCCTTCTCATCTTCTTGGCTTCGACTTCCATTGCCTTTGTTAAAGTATCTACCTTCTTAGCTAACATCTGAGAGGGATCCAAGGAAAAAAAAAAAAAAAAAGAAAGAAAGAAAGCGGAATGAAGTTTAAATATTTGACCAACCAATGGGTAATAAAGCCTGTCCGGGCTAGCTTTAAAACAATCACTTTTTGGAGCTCCCTTTTAAAATAAGCAGTTTTTGGCATATGAGATTTTTAAAAAGCTATCCCAAACGGGCTAGTAGGCCGATAAGAATAATTTTTCAAGAAATCAAACCTCGATGGCATCGTCCTTGTCTTTAAGGCTTTGATCCTTTTCATAACCAGCTTTCCTCAGAGCAATAACCTCTTTTTGTAGCAAATCATACAATAACCCTGGGACAGTGTCCTCTGTCTCTAAACTCTCTACTGCCGGGAAGTCATCGGGTTTTTCAAGTGCATGACTGACCTTTGTTCCCTCGGAGGACGGACCAAGATTGAAGCTTGGAGATAATCCATTTAAGAGCGCTTTACCTCTATCCAGGGAACGTGTGCCACCATCAAATGACTTTGAAGTTCCTTTTGCATGTTTCAACACAGAACTAGTGCCAGAAGATCTCAATTGAAAGGATGGTGATCGCTTTGGCAGAAAGCCATTGGAGGTTAATTTGGAGATGTTATCAGAACCACCCAAGGACTGGCGACGTGAAGGACCATTGCTTGCATTTTTTCCATCTGGAGCGCTGCGTGGAATATTATTTGGGGACCTGAAAGTCTCTTCGAGTACTTTAAGCCGCAATTGGTATTTTTCCTGGAAAATGCAAGTAGATGATTCAATTCTAAAAACCGGGTAGAGAATATAGTTACAGGCTATAGCCTGTTTGGATTAGCTTAGCTGGGATCAATAATCATTTATTTGGGGTTATTGAGAAATTTGATTCCATTTGGCAAAAACTTTTCGAAATTGAATCCATTCCAAAGCTGGAAAAAAAAAACAGCTTAAATCAAAAGCAGAAATTTGCTGCTTACTCAAAAATCTACTTAAGGAAAAATCTCGCATTCCCACAGCTTTTACCAAACAGGCACTTAAAAACAGCCCAAAGAGCCACATCATGCTAAACCAAAGTATTACTTTCAATTGTGCCTCCGATCTTGCAGCTCGCTCAACTACAGCAAGTTTATCCCGAAGCTGCTGCATATCTCCCTGTGACAGCAGATTCAGTTACAATTATATTTATTAAAACAAAAAAAACCAAACTTACGACTGCTTACGTGACCAGAAACGTAGGTTTCAAAAGTTATAAACATGGGTGTTAAAATCGGTAGACTCATGAGTCGATTCGAGCTTCATATAACCTGATACATTCTTCGATTTTTGAAGGTTTAGGTCGAAAATTCTCAACATTTTGTGGAAAACTTTTAAGTTCAGTTAAATTGTTTTTATGTTCATTTTAAGCATTGACCATGCGCTTTCAAATATTTGTAAGTGTGGGAATTTTCTAACGAAAGTGAATCTTACAATTCATGATTCATAATTTTGACAAACAAATTCATGATTTGATTCACAATCTGACGACAATGGTTGCAAAACGACAAGCGAAAAAAGAACTACATTTTAACCTGTAAGAACCTTCTTTCTTCAAGCCATTGCTTTACAGGCATCACTTTGTCATTAGCATCTTTCCATTCATTAGCTACCACAACCGCCACCCTATTTGCTGTTACTTTTGCACGGGCCAACTCCCTGTCAAGAGTTTTCCTCTCCTCCTGAATTACAGAAAACAGATGCTTCCAACTTTAAGGATCCCATAGGTTTTAAATGTGCATAGCAAATTATCAAAAAGAAAAATCAAAATGCAAAATGTGCATAATTTCAATCAAAATTTTTTTATTTCACATGTCTATTAGTAGATGCGTGCATCAGTGTATGTATACATATATGTGCATATACTATATACACATATATGTTTGTATTATGTATATGAATACAGGGCACATTACATTCATCTCTTGAACTTTCCGTTGGTAATCCCTCACAGCATTTGCAGCAGCACCACCAGCGAGAACAGCCTCTTCAAGCTCCCGTACGGTTTGGGTAAGTTTCTCTACTTCAGCAACCTTTTGGCGGTGCATTTTGTCCAAAATTTTATTTTCTTCCTGATACACATGCATTAAACATTTAATATCACGCCTGATAACACGAAATAATCACAAAATCTTTGAAGCCTTAAAAAGAGAAGCAGCAAATATCAACACAATACCTGGCAAATTTCAATCTGCTTCATCAACTCTTGGTTCTTATTCTGGAGATCATCTACCATAGAAGCTTTAGCCAATGCAACCTGAACAGTCCTCTCAGCTTCAAGTAAAGCAGCTTCTTTTGATTTGGTAAGGCGATCCAATGCCTTGTTATCATCCTGCAACTTTGCAATCTGGAAGGAACCAAGATGTCAGATTAAGGGCTGGGTTGGATTGGCTGTTTTGCGTTTACGATGAAGCCCCAATCACAAGGGACAGATCAAGCCTAAGAGAACAATTCATGACACCCCAAACTGATTCTTGCCAGCCAAAACATGCTTTTAGGGCTTTAAAGTGCTTCCTAAATTTATTACAAGCAGGCTAGTATACGCCATTTGGATCCCAGAAGCACGTTTGGGAAGTGATTCCATCCCTAAAGATAGAATATCTCCTTATCATCACTGGACCTTTTTTCAGCCAAAACGTGCTTTGGGGGTTTTAAAGTGCATCCTAAATTTAATACAAACATGCTAGTATACGCCATTTGGATCCCAGAAGCGCATTTGGGAAGTGATTCCAAACAGACCCTAAAGATAGAATCTCTCCTTATCGTCTCTGGACCTTTTTCAACCAAAGCGTGCTTTTGGGGTTTTAAACTTTTAAAGTGTGTCCTAAATTTAATACAAACAGGCTAGTATCTGAGTTTCGGCCCCAGAAGAACATTTAAGCAGATATAAGCTCTCTTATCTATTATACGGTGTCACCGCTTCGTGGAAGATCCCCCTTATACGTCAAAAGATGAGACAAAGTTAATACCTCCTGCCGAGCAAGCTTGAGCTCAGCCTCCAGCGGTGCAAGGATCGCTTCAATGGGGGGCATGTCGTCATCTTTCTGAGCAGCATGAACCCTTCGAAGAGTGGCTTCCGCTGCAAATTGAGCTGCCATCGAGGCCTTCTTCTCATCGTTGATTTTTTTAATTTCAAGATTCTACAAGGGAGAGAGGTATTCATTTCGTTAGCATATCCCCATTACGCACTAGAAAAGTATATTAAGGTGAGTAGAGTTTCCTGGCATACTTTGCTCTCTAGAAGAGATTCCGTTAACTTCAGCTTCTCATCCACCTTCGCCAATTCATCAGTGAGCTGCAATATCATGGAAAAATCAAGGGGAAAAAATATTAGTTTAGATTTCTAACCATAATTACAAGAAATGTTCCCAAAAGGAAAAAGCAAAAGAAAACAATAAAAACAGGGAAAATCATAAAGAAACCAAATCTTAACAGATCAAAATTGGAAAGGTGAAAAACTATGGCAACTAAAAACCTAGTTTTTTTTTATAGGTCCTCTGAATTCCCAAAACCTCGTTCTTCATAGCAATGCTAAGGAATACAGTCTATCAGGAACACGCTAAGCTACCCCATCAAAAAATCTAAAACAATTATGAAAATGCCATTAAAGCTTAAACGAAAATCCTCCAGCTGCTGCAAATGAATGTTTCAAAAAGTGCCATCAAGAAAGATGAGTTCCAAAATTCATAGCACCAAGAGAAATACATCAAAGAAGAAGAAGCGATGACGCGATAAAGGTAATAGCATCATTCACTAGAACATATCTGTAAATATTAAATATTCCAATCTGCAAGATATTTTGGTTGTCTACGTAAAGCTAACATACGGTCAAACTCAACCTTTCCATTCCTACAATCACATCTATGTATATCTATACGACAAACAAACAGTTACATCACACAACTTTCAAATGAATCAATTCACAATTTATAAGTATATGGAAATCCCAAGTCTACATAGAATACAAAACATTCTCTACACATTAACTTCAAAGGCCCAAAAACTAAAAATATGCATCTGATTTCTACCAATTTTACATAAACCGGAACACCTTATCGTATGAGTCCCAACAGAAAGCCTATAGCCTGAAAATTCATCAATTAACTATCATATCTACTAAAACACACCAAAAGTTGAAAACACAAAGATTCAAAATTCAAATTGTATATAATTAAATACTCGTGCAATAATATATCAATTTAAACACACACACACACACACACACACCCACCTTGTTATACAAATACCACCAGAAAGTAAAGGAATTTAGAAATGCCTCAGATAAATATATTATAAATATCGACAACATAAAAGGCACTGAAAAAGGAAAACAACAAAATTTAAATATAATCAATCGAAAAAAAGTATTCTAAGTGATTCGAATTAAACACTATGTATGAAGAGAGTGAGAACCTCTTCCACGGCCTTTTCTCTTAGGCGTTCCGAAAGCCTCAATGCCTTGATCTCCGCTTGCGCTTCCCCCAATTCACGATCCTTGTCTGAACAAAGAACACTATGACCATTATCAAATCAAATCAACAAAAAACACATCAAAATCATCCAGATCGAATCGCATTTCTCACCTCTCACTTCATTCTCCAACCGATTCAGCTCCACCTTCACCGGATCCGAACCGTGCAACAAATTTATGAACTCATCGGCGTCCATACTCGGCCGGACCGAACCTCGCCTCCGCATAACTTTCCCCTCCTTAAACGATCCGGACACCGTCAATGGCGGTGTCCCCGCCGCCGCCATCGCCGACTCATACTCCGCCGTCGGCGGCCAGACATTGCCGCCATTCTCGCCGGAACTTACTTCCGGCGTCAAATTCACCGGATACATCCCCTCTCCGTCGCCGAAAATCTCGGCCATGTCGGATCCGACAATATCTCACATCAAATTGCCAGAATTTCCTCGCAGACCAGTCCCTAGGGTTCCAAATCCATTATATCTATATCTATATCTATATATATGTGTGTGTATATGTATATGCAGAAATGTGAGTCTTGGACTAGACTAGAGATTGGAACTTGAGAGTGAGAGTTTCTCTCAGTTTGGGGCAAATGCTTTTGATTTTCTCTCTCTAGACTAGACGCTGTTTTTAAATCTGCATCGAGTCGCTAAAGATGTTGAGTTTATCTCTCTAGAAGATCAATTTTTTTTTTTTTTTTTTTTTGAGAGAGAGAGAGAAGAGAGTGAGAGAGGGTGCGCGTTTTAGCTGTTTTGATTATGAATAAAATACTCAGTTTTTAGCAGAGATGCTTTGCTGTTAAGCAGAACACTACTGCTGTTAACTGTTAAGCTATACTCATTTTTTTAGTTTAGTGTAGAGGCCGTGTCTAGAATGAGCTGTGTGCGTGGTGCGCCAATTAGCTTTGGAAGTGGAAAGCATTTTGGGGGTGCGCAATGCGCACACTGCCCACGAAAGGAAAGAATAGGGGCATGCGTAATGTGCACACTCTTTTGGGTTTCACTTTTTGTACCGAACCTCAGTTGTTTGATATTCCATTGGAGCTTAATTCAATAACACTCAAAAAGAATATTAATATTCCTAGCCACAGAAGAAAAAAAATAATACTCCATAATAAAGGGAATATTAATTTATTTACATTTATTGTGACAATTTAAATTTTCAGTACAATAAGGTATTTTTTTTTCTCATTGGAGTAGATAGAAACTAGGATAAAGTATACTTCACTAGGTTATACATTAAATTCAAAATTATTATTTTGGGTCATCATTCCAGGGTCAATTTTTAAATTCATTTAATTAATAGAACAATTGAGTACTTGTTCATAATTGCCCTGAAATTGAAGTTGATTGTTTTTAATTGTTTTGATTTGAAATCCACTTAAAAAAAAATAGAAGACCATAAGTCATGCTATTTAGAAGAGATTGTCGAAAATGAAATTTTCTTAAAAAATACAAGGTACTTCTGTTGACCCTACAAACAACTATGGAATAAGAGTGATGCTATGCTTAGTTTTATTAGAATTAAAGTGAGTTTTTTTTTTTTTTTTTTTTTTTTTTGGTAATCGGGGGTGTCCGGGTCAGCTTGCGCGCACCTCGACTAATTCCTCGAGACCTGGAGGCGCCGGGTGAATACTCCAGTGTCCACGCCCCCCATGACTCGAACACTAAACCTCTTGGGTAGTACACCCAAGAAGCTTACCACTCGACCACAAGAGACTTGGTTAATTAAAGTGAGTGTTAACTCTATGAAAAACTAAACTTTGGCCAGTCCTCCTTCGAGGCTCTCCCATTATGCAAGAGCCCTTGATACTTTAGTGTCTGTTTGTCCCATTTTATACGCCTGTTATCTCTCTTTATAAGAGTTTTGTCCCTCCTCTATAAGAGTTTTGTTCCTCTTTTAAAGGTTTGTTTTATGTTTTTTCTTTTGTTCGGATTCATTTCCAACCTTGATTTTCCTTGCTTTGCTTGGCATGTGGTCTGCTGGAGCTCTCCTCTTTGTCGTTTCAACGTTGGCGGTTCAAATTTGGTGATTTTCTCTTGCATACCCGGCATTGTTTTCTTCAGATCTGACATTTTGGTAGGTTCTTGTCGTTGTTTCATCAATGTTTGGGCGATCTTTGTTTGTTGGTGGATCTCCTTGGCTGCTTCTCCCTCAGCTCGCTCGGTCGAGCTACCATACTGTCAAGGGCAGTCCCGAGTATTTGGAAGCCTGGTGTCACGCCCCGACGTAGCATAAATAAGGAAAGCGTTTAATTTCCTTTATGGACCCGTAGGTCGCGACAGTTTGAAGGATCGATTCCGTCCCAAACGTCGAACAATAATAAACAATAATAATCAGAGCAGAGCAATCAAGGCTTACAAAACTTTTCTATCTTATTACATCTTATAAACCGGGGTCAACTAAGGCACAGACCGCCTTGAAACAAAACAATAACTTAGTATCTGATACAGTCATCCTTATAAAACAAAACAGTTTAAACTTAAAACTCATAGTAAATAAACAGTTTCTTCATTCCAGAAGCAGCCATTCTCAATTAGCATAGTCGTATGATTCCTCCTGGTTATAACCTGAAAAGCCTAGACACGAATGTCCAGGACGCATCAACGTCGTCAGCTTCAAGAAGCTGGTGAGTATTAAAGACATGACTTTGAATGTAAAACATACCAATTTACCTTTTTTCTATTTCCCATTTAAATCCACAAGTTTATAATTGAAGTAAGAAGCTCATTTAGAAAACATTCACAACATTATTTAAAGAGGGTAAATTTACACAGATGGGACCGTGTATGAGAACAATGCACCACACTCATCTTGCCGACGCTTTTCTCTCGACAGCCACAACAACCCACTATCCTACTCCTGGTCTCTTTGAAATACTACGATAGCCACACTTTAGCAACGGGGCGCCAGGGAGTGTCCAGTTTGCCTCACACTTTGGTCCGGGGTACTAGGGAGTGTCCAATGCCTCACACTTTGAATACCCTAACCGCCATGCAAATACCGGGGCGACCCCTCACACAGTATCCAGACTTGAGTTATCAGGGAGTGTCCGTAGGCCACACTTTAGCACTACCATGGGTGCCAGGGAATGTCCGAGTTCGGCGTCACACACTTTAACGCTTCCATGAGCGTCAGGGAGTGTCCATATTTGCCACCGTCGCATTTCAAAGATACCCTCTCCACAAACTCAACCACAACCACAACCACAACCACAACCACAACCACAACCACAACTACAACCACAACCACAAACTACAACCACAAACTCAAACTCATACTCTTTCCACACTACCATTACTCTTTTCCACACAGACTGACACTCATATGCATGTACCACTGACCCCACATGAATGACATGCACATGAACTTAAGCACAACACTAAATTAAAGGAACAACACGCGTACGGGGGTTGATAACTTGCAATATAATGTTTTAATCATTCAAAACATAACCAAATAGAGTTCTGATTAACTAAATATCCCAAACAGAACCTTAGCAGTACTTAAAAGTTGAACCAAACAGTCCTTTAACAGAAACAGACAAAAACAGAAACTGCCAGAACTCGCGCGCGCGGGCCGCTCGTGCGAAATGTCGCTCGCGCGGGCCGCTCGCGCGAAATGTCCAATTTCCTTTTTATTATATACTTTTCTGTCTGCCTGAGGAAAGCAAGGTCGCGCGCGCGGATCGCTCGCGCGAAGTGTCTCTCGCGCGACCCTCGCTCGCGCGGCCAGCCTAATTTTCCTTTTTATATATGAACTTTTCTTTCTGCCTGGGGAAGCATACCTCGCGCGCGCGGGCCGCTCGCGCGAGGAGTCGCTCGCGCGGGCAATCGTGGCGCGAGATGAAGCTGAGGCTTCATCTTCTCCGCAGAAACTGCTCTGGTTCAGTGAAACAGGGGTCTTTTTTTGACCCATTTCAATTTTGTAAGTATATATGTCCTATTATATATGGATCTCTTCCTTTTTAAACAAGGATTAAGAATCTAAGATTAATTTAACACCATTTGATCCATAGCTCTCCAATTTTATGAAAAACTAAAACATGTCAAAACTTCATTTTCAATATACTTTCTCATATGAATAAATTAGGCTCTATAACTTCAAACATGGCATGTAGGATGTGTAATCTACCATATTCATCTCTAAAAACGAATTTAGATTAAGGTTTGAAAATCTTGATTTCAAGCTATGAATTTTCATACGTAGGATCAACAATGGTGATTACAAAATTGAACAAACACACAGTAAATAGACATGTAATTACATTCTTAGTGAGTTAGTAATACTCACTGATTGATAGGAAAGTGTGTGTGTGTTGAGAAAGATTCAAGAAATACAAGAGGCCCAATCAAGCTTGGCTATGGAGTTGTGTAGTTTCTCTCTTCAGAAAAATCTCCACAATATAACTCTCAAGCTCTCTCTTAACTCTCTCAATACAGATTCTGGAGATGTGCAGATAGTGAAATGAGTGTGTGTGTTTATAGAAAGCCAAAAGGGAAAACTTGGGGACCAAGATCAACCTCCAATACTCCACAATTGAATTACTTAACAATTTAACTAAATATCAATATACACAGATTTACATACGTATTGTATTATCAGATTGTTAACTCCACAGATTACTTAAGAGCCATGTATAGACTAGTAGGGGGCAACTTAAGGTGTTTGGAAATTTAGCTTATGGCACTAGAATGTACACACACACAATTGCAATACCCAAACAAGGCATATCCAATGATTACTTGCCATAAATGGCAATAAAGCAAATGTCCAAATCAGTCACTTCCAAAATCTGTGGAAGCTCACACAGCGCGGACAGTTTTGGACATAAACTGGTATTTTCGGGGCGCGGTGGTCACCACAAAAATACAGGAATTTCATTTTAACGTAAGAATTGATTTTCTGGTTTTTATAAAAATACTGATTGAGTCAATATAAGTTATTTTCACCGTTTTGAAATACAGATTTTGAAATCTAACACAGGTGTTGTTCAATTTTATAAAATTACAGTTTAACCCCAAACAGAATTTTAATATGAAATAACACAAGGGATAATAATTAGAACATGAGAAATGTAATTAAATGAAGCAGTCAATACCAAATGAAATTTAATATGACAATGCAATTACAAATTAAATATGAAAATGCAGGTTATTACACCTGGGACTAACTATTAAAAAAAAAGCCCTTATACGGGAGTTCAGAGGCAGTGCCCCCAAGGCGATTTTTTTTTTGGGTCTACTTATATATAATTGACAATTTTTTTAGGATTTGCTTATACATGATTGGTCATTTTTGGGGTCTATGAGTCTATTTGTGAAACTTAAATATTGTATGATATTTTTCAAAATTCTAGAGGGGCATATTTCTAAAATTCAAAAAAAATTTACACTAAAAGTGTAATTTTTAAAATTCTAGGGTTTTCGCTTTTGAGTTTTATATACATGTATATCAATATATATGTAATTGATGATACTAAATTGGACCTTGGGATGTCTAAATGTAAAATACTAAAAATCTCAAGGTAAAAATTTAATTATAAAAATTTCATAAGGGCCCTAAAAATTTTGTGAAGTTTGGTGGCCCGGGGCGGTTGCCCCTTGGCCCTTTGGGCCGGCCATGCCTACTGTCGATCTTATCTTGGGATTGAGAGAGTCTACAGTCTGGCTGTAGAAATCTTTATGTTTTATGTGTTTTCTACTTTTGTATGCATGTACTGATGTCTTTCTGAGAATGGTTATTTGAATCAGTTCATAAAAAATATAAAAAGTAAAAATAAAATAAAAATAAATAAAATAAAATAAAAAGAGAGAGAGAGAGAGAGAGTAATTCTATGCTTTCAAAACATGAGTGCATTTCTTCTCACCCAAACACCCCATTAAGTTAGCATGTTGAACCCATCACTTTGCAAGAAGAAATTGTTAAAGATTTTGTATACTCCTCTCCCACAGCAACAAAAGCTTTTTGGAGACTTCGTATCGCCATATTAGTAAATGACAAAGAAGATTATTGAAACAATATTGATGTACAAAAAACATTAAGAAAAAATTGTTTCATTGAAAAGATTAAGCAAAAATCTTATCTCAGACAATATAAGTAGAATTTTGAATAAAAGAATAATATAATTAGAAATGAAAAGTAAATTGAGATAAGAAAAACTTTTGTGAAGATCACTTAAACTCCTTTTGTTTGAAGATTTAGTGAAGGAAGGAAAAAAAAAAAGAGGAAAGTTGTTGGTTTTTTTATTATTATTATTTTTTTTTTTCAAGATATGGGGGAGGGAGTTGAGGTTCGAACCCCGAACATATGCATTGGAGGGGACTTATTTATATCAAGCTCTTTGCCACTTTAGCTATCACTCAATTCTCCTTTTGTTTTGGGTCTTCTTGTAGCTGGGCTTTTAGTTTGCTAAAATATTTTTAAAGGGAATTGTTATGTACATCCGTGTATTTGCTATGTACACTAGTGTATTTGCTATTGTCACACCCCAACCCACCTCCGGTGGATTAGGACACGTGTAACAAGAGTAACCGCACCCAAAACACACACTAATTAAAGAGAAAAGGTAAATAAACCACTTTAAAGAACTCTATTGTGATAAAATAGCCCCCAAGGGCAAAATAGTCATTAAGAAAGTATGTAAAATTTTTATACCAAAAGTTAGATTTTTGAGTCCCGGTTCCAACGCAACAAACGGCGCGTGAATCCGAGTTTTATAGAAAAAGTTATGCATGTTTCCGTAAAAATGGACGTCCAGGGGAAAAATACAAAGCGGATCGATCCCTTCATAATGGGCGGATCGATCCATATATGTTAGTCTCCCGCAGAATGTCCCCTTGGAGGGGCGGATCGATCCCTTCATAAAGGGCGGATCGATCCCCTTCACAAATTCTGCTGCTCAAATTCCTTTGCTGTCAAAACAAGTTTTTAACTTCCAAAACACAACCAATTCACATGGAAACCTTATGAAACTTTGGGAAAACATCTCCAACACACTTTCAAACACTTTCAAACTCAAATTAAGCATGGATCATAGAATCATACCCACAATTGGATCAAGTTAATCATGAACTCATCTCATTTGGTTCAAGAACAAACTTTTCAACTTTAAAACTCAATTCTCATCCAAAGTTTATAAAACTTGTTGGAATTCAACTCAAGGACACAACTAACATTATAAACACTAAAGAAACATGTCCAAGACACTAACGACACACCCGGACTTGCCGAGATGGTCAAATCCATTACTTGCACCCTACTAGAACAAAATGAGAGAGATTACACATATGTTCTCAAATTCACTTCCAACTCTCCAAAATACATGGTTATGATCCAAGTCCATTTCCAACAACTTAAATATGAACATTAACATAAAAGACACCATACTTTACATCATTTTACAAGTTCCAAAAGAAATTTACAAGCATGAGGCTCAATCTCCCCCATCTCTCCCATCTCTCCCCATCTCTCCCATTCGCAAGTCAAAACATCAAACCTCAAGTTGAGAACCTCAACCCACTAGTTACACTATAATATAAGTTTAAAACATATTTACAAGCTCTAACTCTCTTCCCCATTCCCGAGTGCGTCACCTTCTCTCCGGATATTGCTCCGTACCTGCGGTGGTTGTTATGTACCACAACAGAAATAGGAAAACGGTTTTCTTAAGCAATTTGCTTAGTGAGCATTCTAAACATGATTGTATGTTTAACACGTGCAAAGCTACAAATAACACATAAGCATAAACGTAATCGCCGAGTCACCGGTTACATGGTTCATTCAAACCCGAAGACCTCCCTTGGTCCCGTGGTCACTTCTATTCCTTGGACTTCCGTATTTATCGGATTCTTCCTCTTCGCCACCCTTATTACTCCCAACAATGAATCATTTCCCCGGTGCTCATTGACTACCACATAGACATATAAGCACATAACACATATTCATGTATCAACATATGATTTTCATAAAATTGACATAGAATTCACATAATTAACATCTTTATAATTCCTAATCATGAATTAACATCTCTAACATCACATATAGCTTGAACCCATTAAACACAATCAGATTTAGGTGTAGAAAACTCACCTTATACACTGATTTTACCCAAGATTAAGCTAAAGAAGTGCTGAATTTCACCAAATTGAACCTCAATTTCTATTCCAACAAGAATCCTACAAGAATTCGGTAGACGACGTCTCACCGTCAAATATGAACTACCAAAACCCAGCAAAATAAACATAAATTAAGGGTGTAGAAACGTTCGTCTCACCTCCACGAGTCCGAAAACGGCTTCGGTTCGCGAATCCGACGAACGGCGGCGACGGAACGGCGGAAAAACGACGTCGGCGTCTCGAGCTCGTCTTCCTCTCTCGGTGATATCTTTTCTTTTGTTTAGTTTCTGCAGTGAATTGAGAGTATAGACTCTCCTAGTGACACACCAACATCTCATGCAAATGAGGTGTCAACCAATTCCCTCTATTTTCGTTTACACCCCCGAATTTTCTTAAGTTCTTATTATGAAATCCCCCAAACATTCCATTAACTACCCAATTATTAAATGAGTGTTTATCTAAGTTTCGTATGGGTCCCAACGTGGGTCCCATATATTTTGTGAAATTGCTATAGCACCTACCAATTTTACATCTTTTTCATTTATACCCTTATTTGGGTGTCCAAACTAATGCTAACACATATCAACATGTAATATGAAAGCAACTTAGCAAATATCCATGTAATCACATAAAAATGCATTTAATCACTTAAAATGCAAATTACCAATTTACCCTTCACTGGGTTCCATTTCAATACCTGTCCCACCTCACGGGGGACTTTTCCAACTAGTGTCCCTCTCTGAACACTTTTTACTTGGGCGAGTCCAAGCCTCCCCTTAATCCATTTTATACACTAATTATATTAATTAATGCATATTATCACAATAATTAACCCGTTCTCCGGGTACGGGTGTTACAGCTATGTACACCCAAATTTCTTTAAACTAGTCATTTTTCTTCTAAAAATTCTCACTTTTGTAAAGTTGAGCTGTGCACATAACAAAATTAGCGGTGAACATAGCAATTCCCTTTTTTAAAAAGTAAATAAAATAAAATAAGAAGATAGTGGAAAATAAGAGAAAAAAAGGAAAGAAAATGATAAGCAAAATGATCAAAATTTGGTATCTCAATTTTCAACATATTTTTGGTAACTCAATTTTCAACATTTTTTTCTTTTATTTTATTTTTTAAAATATTTTACTCAATGTTTACAAATTAGCCAAACAAGGAAGTTTGTTTTATTTTTGTGTTTCTTTTTCTTTCTCTCACGAAATTCATTAAGCAAACAAAGCCCCAATTAAAAGACGTTCTTGAATTCGAATTGAATTCGAATTCTTGAAGTAGCTTAAGATATTGAGTTTTAGTGACAATTGAATTTTTAAGATAAATCTGCAACAATTGAAGTATTGCCTGGAAATGGAAAAAGTGGAGATAAATATATATGCAAACTAATTCAAACACTTAAGTCATGGGATACAGATGGCATTGGGAAGAGACTTCTAAGTTCTAACCTTTGGCCTGGCTTTTAGAGAATATGAAAGTACTTTTCCCTTTAAAAAACGTATTTAAAATAGGATAAACTATGCTAACACCCCCTCAACTATAATCTTTTTTCAAATATCTCTTCAACTATTACAATTTTTCACTAACATCCCTTCGGTTAGGTTGGCATCCAAAAAAATGAAGACTTTTGTATCATCTTACCAACACATAATATAAAAGTGTTAACAACATGACATTTTGTTCTCTCTTTTGAACCGTTGAAAATTCAGAACAAAATTGCGTAAAATTTTGTATGTACAAAAAGGGCAATTTTATGTGCAACAAATGATAATTTTGTCCTAATATTTCTAACGACTCAAAGGAAAGACAAAAATGTTATGTTATTAACACTTTTTGTATTATATATTGCTCACATGATACCAAAATGTCAGTTTTTTTTTTACCGAATTTACATAGAAGGGGTGTTTGGGAAAAAATGCAATAGTTGAAGGGGTTTAGGGGAATATTTGAAAAAGTGTGATAGTTGAGGGGGTGTTGCTATAATTTACCCTTTGAAATAACCAATGTGGAGAGATGGCTCATATTTGATTAATTAACCTTATTTTAAAGTGTTTCTAAATGCACCCCATACTTTTCTTTCTATACTCATATGTACAACAAAGGATGTTGCATGTATAACTTAATTCTCAATATAGAATGTGGGAGTAGAAAGACAAATTGTGGATGCATTTAGAAACTCCCATTGTCCTATTATTATTTTGAGGTCTAGGAAAGTATATGACAAAAATAGGTGGTCTAGGAAAGTACAGTTAATCTATGAAACATGTTAATCAAATGAATACTTGCTTTATTTAGCAACATCATGTTCATTGCATGTGAACTTTCACCATGTCCCAAAACAATCTCTAGTCATAATTACATGTTAATCAAATGAATACTTAAATTATTTGGCAATGTCATGTTCATTCAATGATGTTAAATAAATTGGATTTTTGTTTTGTTATTGGATCGAATTCTAATTTTTTTTACGGATTTTGTTATTGGATTGGATTTGGATTACAGAAATTCGATCTGAATCCGATCCGTTTACGTATGCCTAGTTCAGTATAGTTCTTTGGATGTAGTTGGTGTTATTCCTCTCACATGAACAGCAATTTCACACTGTTATTACTATTCATGTGAGAGGAACAACATTAACCACACCCAATGCACTATATTGAAATTGTGTCCCTCTGCTTCTTTTTTTTCTTTTTTTCATTTTTTTTTTGTGTGTGTGTCACAGCCCGGTCCCATAATAGTAGAACCGGAGCCCGTGGCACACCACCGAGTCTAAACCAATTCATTAACATTCCCAAAAATTAGTTTTAAGAACACACGCAGCGGAACAAAATAAATCATTTTAAAAATCAGCAATCCAGTCGACTGCACCTCGTGCCTAGTCGACTGATACTGGTCTAGCAGAAACTTGATTTTTCCAACATAATCCAGTCGACTATTTTCTAGGTCCAGTCGATTGGGGCTTCAAATATTCAGTCGACTGAAATCCAGCCTGGGCAAAAATATATGAATTGAAAACACGATCCAGTCGACTATGTCGGGGACCCAGTCGACTAATCCTCTATAAAAAGATACAGTGAGTTACTGAAAAAGAGGCTCCAGTCGACTCCTTTTTCAACCAGTCGACTGGTTTATGGCAGCATCACACATTCTAAATAATTTCTAAGTTTAAAAGCTTTCTGAAAACGTTTAGGGATTAAAACACGCACTCCAAACTCGATCCAAAGTAATCCTAACTGTATTATAACATTACTAAAACATAATTACAACAAGTTACTGTCTATCACAACGTTTTAGATCCATTCTAACATACTAAGTTAAACATAGTTAAGAACCATAAGATTTCTTATTACAACACGCTCATCACAAAACTATGAGGTTAACGCGTTGAGTCGACTTCTAAGTGAACTCCCCAAACCCACATGCTCACTTTTGCAATTCATCGCCAGCATTAACACCTGCAATGGTTATTTGAATAACCACACATGTTCGATTTGTTTAAGCTAACGCTTAGTGAATAAAACAACAAATGCACGTGAATGATAAACATGCTTGCATTCACATCTCTACATTTCATACTAGTCGCGGGAGACTCACGTGCACATTTCATACTCCCAATCCACGACTCATCGCCAATAAGTCCACGTGAAAGAGTAAGACCTATGATTCTTCTATTCAATCGTGCGATCTTAATACATATATTGGCTCCACAAAATGGCTTAGTGACCACGTGCTCCTTCTGACCCAAATAAGCAACTCAACATGCTCAAATACATATCACCATACTCTCGGTAAATAAAACATTTCACCATGCTATTGGCCCTACTTATCAATATAAATGCCCAATATGAACTACACAATATATCTCTATGAATTAATACATGTTATTCACACAAAACATAAATATATGTCAAGAAATCATTCCAAATTGTAAGGTTGAATCACTCACCTCCGAATAACGCTCCTATAATTCAATCCAAAGAAAACTCGTGCACCAAGAACGTGCAGAAGTCCATCTAGTACAATTCCTATGAAACAAAAGTCCAAATATCAACTTTTATGAAAAATTCTAGAAAAAAACTTATCGGAAAATTTGGTCAAACAAGGCCTAATAGGTATCAAAACAACGGTATTGCCTCGAGGAGTTCGAATATGGAATTTAGAAGAAATCAGACGGACAGAAGGTCGTCGTTTGGCGCCGCAAAGCTCTAAGCTCCAAAATTCCCTTTGGCCTCCTTCTTGAAACTTAGGTTAACTTTTATAAAAAATCTCAAAGTCATCTCTATCTATATATAGACAATATTTTAGAAAATTATGTTTACCTCCCCACGAGTTTTCAAAACTCCTAATTAGTCTCTGAAACTTTCTACACAGCTAATTCATAGCTTTACAAGTGAAACCTCAAAATTATAAAAGTTTCCGACTAAGTTCCGTTTGGTTGCTAAAACGTGAATTTCTACATGACGTTTATGAAGTTACTAATTAGCCTACCAAATTAATAGCGTGTTAATTTGTCCTCACCAAGATATTAAATCTAACAACAGAAATATATTCTAAACGAAAAATAATACAGTTATTGAAATACACGAGAAAACATTTATTTTCAGATAAATATTTAAGTATTCCACAGTGAACGTCTCATAATCGGAGAGACTTCACAACATCCAAGCTCTCACTCAACACCGCCTTAATGTGTTCTCTAATACAGACACCCAAATCGACTCGTAAGTCAAAACTGACTCAAACATGTGCCAAAAAGTACAACACATCACATTATCATATATGACAATGTAATTCAATACAATAACACATAAGCGGGTATTATAGTGTGTGTGTGTGTGTGACTTTTCAATATAGTAGACTGATCATAATTTAGAGTAATGATTCGTGCACATAAAGATCTAGGCCATTCATTTTGGTGGGTCCTATGTGTGCAGTGATGAACCCCACCAAAATAAATGGCTCAGATCTTTATGTGCACATTTTATGTGCACGTAGCATTACCCATAATTTATTGTCCAATGGCATAAAAAGGGGAAAATGCATAAATAATAAATTTATAAAAAAAAAAAAAAAAAAAAAAACCTCCGGTACTTTTTAATCATATTTCAACTCCTTACTTTTTAATGCCATGTTTGGTTGTCCGTTCCATAACTCAAATAGCTCTTTTTATCTCTTAATTCAATAGTTAGAATAAATCTATTTTCAGAAATAGTAGTTATCTAATAAACTATGCTCAAGATAATAAATCTGTGCATCGTCAATAATAATTCTAGGAATAATGTAAGAATCTAAGATTAACACATGGGAGAGTTTTTAACTCCTGCTAGTTATATTTACCATTTTCTGAAGCAAGAAAAAAAAATATATATATATATATATACACACACACATCCTGCTAATTAGCTCAGTCAAAGTGAACATTTTGTACACTGAAACTATTTACAAATTGTGAACATGGTCATTCAACTTCAGCCCTAATTGTTTCTTCTTTGTGACCATATGCGACCATAGAAGGAAATTTTAATTATTTTTTTTTTTTTCATTTTGCTTTTTTAGTCTATGAACTCAATAGTGCCTCTAAATACGTTTTTTCTGTGTACAGTTTTTGTCTCCCTAAATAAAACTTGGACAATAAAATATTTTTGCAAACATTGCCAAGAACCATAAAGACCTAATGTTAAAATGACATGTAAAATGAAAGAGTAATGCTAGGGTATAACTATTTTTTATAACTCATTTACAACCATTTTGATCTCTCTCCTAAGTGGCACTGGGTCCATTGAAATTTAACCGAACCCCACAGTGCTATTTAGGAGAGAGATAGAGGTAGATGTAAATAAGTTGTAAAAATAGTTGTACCCCTAGCATTGTTCAAAATGAAATGTTTTCTTTTTATGATATCATTTTATTTTCATACAGTTTCCACGTTAACCCCACATAGAAAAATCTTATCTTTTACAGTGCTCTGTTAGGTTCGTGGATTTAGAGAAACACAAATAAAGAGAAAAATAAACAAGAAGGAAAAATATACTCCTATATATAATGCTTGCTTTGTGTTTTTATGACAACATAATAAATTAAAAAGTCTAAAATAAAAAATAAAAGAGAGAGAGAGAGAGAGAGAGAGAATTAATTCACAAAATCTGAAGTTATTAACTCTATTCACATCTTATTCTTTTTCTCTTATTGTCCTTTCTCTTTTTTGTATTATCTAAATAAAGAAAAGAGTTTTCCTTTATTTAGTTTTTTTCGTTTCCCACACTGAATTCATAGACTAAACAAAGGCTAAATTTGCAATCAAAGAGATATACTTAGGGCAAGTCTATAGTGAGCAGCTTCTCATATGAGAAGGCAAGTTTTAACTGTCAGATGAAACTCTAGCAATAAATGTATCTCCAGATTTTTGAGAATCTTATGACTAGATTATCATTTAACGGTTAAAACTTACTTTCTCATATGAGAAGTTTCTCACAATTGACTTACTCATACCTTTAAAATATTCATTATAACGATTATTTTGATGACGTGGTGTAACTAGTCACTAAGTCATTTGTGCCTCCTTAAATTAGGTAAAATATCATTATAATCAACAATACACCAATGGGAAATGTTTGATACACACACTTTTTGACACACTTTTTGACACACTATACTTTAAACACATGTACCTTGTGCTGTTTGAATTTTTTACATTTTTTTATGCACCACTTACACAATACAGAGTACATGCATTTAAAGCTGTGTGTCAAAAAATGTATCAAAAAGTGTGTATGTAGCACTACTCATACACCAATATGTACTAGTAAGTTTACACGGATTACAATAAAATATTTTCTGGTTCCGTGCAATGAATACAAACATTTACTCGCCTCAAATTTAACAGACCAATTACAATACGGGAAATGTTAACATGTGCCATGTTAAGGAGTTTAAAATAATAAAAAAATACATAGAAAATTCACACCGATGAAAAGGTAGGTATGAATCTCACCTATTTATTTCTATTTTTGGATATTTTTAACTCCTTAAGATATGCCCTTAGACATACTTTAAGGAGCAAACTAAGGGACGGATCACTTTTGGTGACAAAAATGTCGCTTCACATTTTGGTCGCTATCATTGTTTTAGCCACGAAAACTTTCGTCACTAAAAGCGATATTTTCGTCGCTGAAAATGATCCGTCTCTTAGTGCGCTCTTTAAGGTTCACACTTAATCCTCGTTGTATATATATATATATATATATATTTATATTTATACTTAACTAGAATATGACTGGACACATACTATTAACCCAACCCCACCCCAAAGCCTCATAATTGTCTACAACAAAGGTCCCTCGCACAAACAAAAGTTTATTTAGGGAATTGCTATGTATACCCCTGTAATTTCTTTGTACACCCAAATTCTTATCTTCTAATCATTTTTCTTCTAAAAAATCTCACTTTTGTAAAGTTGAGTAATGTACGTAACAAAATTAGCAACAATTCCCTTATTTAATATCCACAAATTTTCATGAAAAGTTTCTTATCCAGATAACACAAACTCCGAAAAGGCATTTCATTTATGTTATTTGTTGAGTTTGTAAACTTCTAGTCGGTCACATGTCTTGAGTCTGATTTGGCGTTGATTTGATTATAAAGTTATTAGAGAAGGAAATAAAATGAGAAAGAACTATTGATTTATCCAACTTTTCATTTCCTAATTGAATAAAGTTAAACAGACAGAGTTGCATGCAATTTTTCATTGAGAATAAGGTGTCTTAGGCGAGTTGTTCACCCAGTTAAGTACTGAAAATGAAAATTTTAAACTTTTTTTGTGCGATTGATAATATAACACTTAACAAAAAAAAATAGTAAAAAAATTGTTAAAAATTTGAGTGACAATTTCCTAGTAAAAAAATCTCAATAAACTTGGTCTATTTATGTACTTAAAATATTATTTTTTAGTACAATAAATTCAAAATTTTAAAATTTTCATTACTAAAAATTTAATACTTTTTTAAAAGCTTTATCCAACGCATCCTAAGAATTGTATATCTAAATGTAAATTCCTTGCAAGTAAAAAAAAAAAAAAAATTTGACATGTTTGGTTTGTAGATTAAAAGTAAAGTAAAAAAACTATTGTAAATCCACCTTGGCATCAAAATATTGTAACTTGATGACATATTGTTGTAGTTTTAGAAAATCACCCCTTTTGTCAACTAGTACATTTGAATTAGCACAACATTTTAGCTAAAGTTGTAGAGTAATGATGTTTTTCCCACACGTGGTTCTCAATACGTGGCAGTGGAACTACCATTAATAATAGTGGAACAACTTCACCATCGTCGAGTCCATTGTCATATGTGTTGAGAAATATATTTTTTAAAAAATTTTAAGAAACATAACATTTTGCTAAATTATAATATTTTAACACCAAAATTACAGTATGCTTGATACACCCTATCATACATCCTAAACCAGGTGTCATTGAATCATAGATTTCTCCATAAAGAAAAGAAGATAAAGAAAAGGCTGCAAGCTTGGCCTTTTTGGTAACGTTGCTATCCCTTAAAGAATCCACATAGCTGCCAGCAAATATCCAATATTCGTGTGGGTATATACACATTTATATACAAAGAGAGAGAGTGAGAATGTTTATCTTCAATGCCTACATTATTGTTGGCTTAAATACAAAATACACCCTGAAGTTTTGTCCCCATCTCACTTTAGTCATTGTAATTTTAATTTTATTAATTTGGTCCTTGAAATTTTTAGGGCAAATTACACTTTAGTCTATCAAACTATACATATATTTTTTATTGTTTCCATAAACTAATTTTTTTTTTCAATTGAGTCATTGAATTTCAAAAATTCATTCAATTAGATCCAAATTCTGACACTATTAACTTAAATTATTATAAATCGTCACGTACGTAGCGCGTAATGCGTACCTATCACATGTTAGATTAAGACAAGCACGAGAGATTGTGAATGACTAAAAAATTATGCGATTTTGGGTATGATTGTTTGCAATTTTGGATTTAGTCGAATGTGTTTCCGAATTTGATCAAACGCGATTTCGGATCTAATTGAATGCGATTTTTTGCACTATTCACAATCTTCCATGTTTGTCTTAACCTAACATGCGACAGGAAAGCTTTACCCACAACATACATGACAATTTCAAATAATTTAAGCTAACGGTGTCAGAATTTGGGTCTGATTGAATATATTTTTGAAATTCAAGGACCCAATTGGAAAAAAAAAATAAGTTTATGGACCCAATTAAAAACAGGTGTATAGTTTAATGGACTAAAGTGTAATTTACCCAAATTTTTAAATAGAGACAATATGGTCTAAATGTCTCATTCTGTTATAAAATTTTATAAAATTAACCATTATTATGCACAATTACGCTTTGTGCATAGTATGTGAGTAAATACTGTCAATTTTTTCACAGAATTGAACATTTAGACCAATTTGCTTTGCTTCTATTTAAAAATTCCACTGACCAAATTGATGCAATTAAAACTATATAGACTAAAATGAGACGTGAACCAACCTTCAAGGGTATATTTTATAATTAAGCCATTATTGTTTTAGTAGGAAAGAGATAACATGGTGCATTAAGAAATGGATTTGAATGTGCATACAGGGTTATGTTCCCCCAACAACCTCAACTATGCTTTTGTTTTCTATCTAAACCAAAACACTTTTTCAATAAACACACAAACACATGTAGACACTTGTTGCTGTTCAATCGGTGATCTGTGGGTTTTGACACCACACCTAATTTCCTCAACGGTGTGTTAAAATCAAAGTGGGACCCCTTTGATTAGCCACACTTTCTCTCCTGTATTTACTTCAATTTTTTTGGGTAGCAAGTCCCAAAAATATGGGCTTTTTGACTTGGGTAGTAGTGAGAAAATGAAGGGGCAACTTGGGTTTCTTGTGATCTTTAGCCATGTTTTCTGGGCATGCCGTGAGGTTTACACAAAATACGCTAGTAGCCGTTATTTATTTTAATGAAAATTCTATAGTACATCATAGTAGTTTAGTATGTATCATACATCACATCAGTGATTTGGTGTTAAAATATTGTGTGATACACCTAAAATTATCGAGTAATTCAGTGCTCCAGGTCCGAGCTCCCGACCTCCAAGTTAGAGCTTCTGACCTCCAAATCTGAACTCCCGACCTCCGGGTCCGAGCTCCCGATCTCCAAGTCGACCTCCAGTGCTCCGAGTTCAAGCTCCCGACCTCTAAGCTGACCTTCAGTGCTCCAGGTCCGACCAACCGTGTCCGACCTCGACTATGGGTCGGAATACACAGTCCAATTACAATACAGTTCAGGTCCACGTCCCAAACTACTCGGACTCCAACAGTTTCCTAAACCAGCTAAGAAACCATCCAAATTCGCATCAATTGTTTCCTAATCAGATTAGGAAACATTCCGAATATGCAAACTATCTTCGAGTAATGCTAGATGCACTTCCAAATGCACAACCAAATGCACAACCCTGCTTAAAAATGTTAGACATCGTGCTGAAAAGCTTGCACACGCTGCACACTCTCTTTTTTGTGTATAAACTTTTTCAGCACGAGGTCCAATATTTTTAAGCAGAGTTGTGCATTTGGTTATGCATTTGGGAGTGCATCTAACATTACTCAACTATCTTCACATGCTGTCAACAGTTACCTAATCGAACTAATATGCTTGTAAGGGAGGACTTTTCCTTCTATAAAAGGGTCATCACTTCTCCCTTAGAAGGACATGCGAATTTTATGCTAGCCCTAGCATACTTTGTTGTCTTTCACCCTAAAAACCCTAGAGTAGTCGTGTAAGGAAGCCCCTTAATAGTTCTAGTCTCATTGTTAGATCATCAAGCCTACACCAGTCGGTGTAAATAGTTTTCTATCTAGTGGAAGTACTAACACACAAGCACCATATGGACGCAGAACATACTGTTTATATTTCTCTCTCCCTCTCTTATATGCTTTTAAAATGGTCTTAAACATTAAATTCGACCAGGATAAAAAAATTACATTATCACTGTATGTGGCCATGAGAGTGCTAAAATGTTGTACCATTAACAAAATATTAGTTTATAAAATGATATTTTTCAAAAGTATAAAGTGATTTAGAAAGTTAAAAAATGGAATTAGGAATGTATGGTACATCCTATATTACTAGAACGCATCATAGAAATTTTCTTATTTTAATATGGAAGTTGGCATGGGCGGACCCAAGTAATGTTCAGGGGTGGCACAACAGGCCCCCCCTAAATTTTTGAAAATTATCAAACTACATGTAATAATTTGTAGATTTTGGAAATAGGCCCTCATAAATTTCACACAGGCCGCCCCCTTGAACTTCTTAAAATTCTAGATTTACATGTACTATTTTACAAGTTTGAGACACGGGCTCCCTGTACTTTTGAAATTCTAGACTTACATGTAATATTTTACAAATTTTACACATAGGCCCCCTAAAATTACATGATTTACCCCAAATTAGGGGTGTTAAACCAATTCTACATACAATTATATCGTTTTACACATAATTACGTATAGGTAGGCCCAAACAAAATTTACCTTGGGGGCGCTGCCCCCAAATCCCCATATAGTGTAGCCCCCCCCCCCCCCCCCCCCCCCCCCCCCCAGACCAAAAATCCTCGCAAAAATCCTGGGTACGTTCGTACACCCCCCCCCCCCCCCCCCCCCCCCCCCAGACCAAAAATCCTCGCAAAAATCCTGGGTACGTTCGTAGAAGTTGGGCTAACAGAGATCAACGATTCGAGTTTGAGAGCAATCATTGGGCAAAATACCACACCGTGACACCATAAACCAACTCGGCTAAGCACGTTGGTCAAAGTTCTTGACCTTCCAAATGGTGATTAGGGTATGCCCTAGATAATTGCTATTATTATGTTCTATTATTTATCTTTTAAACCTCCAAAGTTTTCAAAATTGTATGAAGAACTTGTATTATTTTTCAAAAGAACCCCGGTCATACTCCAAAAGAACTCAAAGAATCTATGGAGCACCCAGTACGGGTGCGCACAAAGTGCGGGTGCGACGGACTTTTTGAAGAGTCAGTGTTTCATAGACGAAACTTAAGTAATTGGACAAACCATATCCAGAGTTTGGCCTGGGTTCGAATTAAGGGTGTAAATGAGCTGAGCCGCTCAACAAAGGCTCGAAAAAGGCTAGGCTCGGTTCGCTCATTTGAGCTCGTGAACATGGTCGATTAAGGCTCGTGAGAAGGTTCGTGAAAAAGTTTGTTAATAAGTTTGATAAAAAGCTTGTATAGTGACTTATATATATATATTATAAAACTATATAATTTTAAAGAAAATATGACATATCTCGTAAATATGCTTGATAAATTATTATTTTATTATTAATTATATAATTTAAAACGGCGCGCAAAAAAGCTCGTTAAAAAGTTCGCGAGAAAGCTCGCGAACAGCTGAAAGCTCGGCTCACTTGAGCTCGCGAGCTCATAAGAAAGCTCGCGAGCAAGCTCGGCTCGGCTCGCATACACTCTTAGTTCGAATCTTACCACCCACCCACTTCCCTGATCTATTCGGTGCGTGAGCTGTGGGATTGGTGTAGTTGTCCGGGATTTGCCCAACTTGTTCTCTTTTGATAAAAATGACAATAGATAAACCGTCTATAATATTGACGGAGATCCCGAATTCGCGAACAACAGACAGGGATTTGTTCTCCAAAAAATAAAAATAAATATGCCGCACCATTTGGCAGATACCACACAAAAAGGTGCTCCAATAATGCTGTGGACCTGTGGTTTTTCTGTGTTGAAATTTCGCAATACCTCCTTATGTGTTATATTTGACAGCAGATTTGGCATATGCCAGACAATAGTAAACCAAAAACATAGATTTTAATTAACACCATAATGTCAGTTGGGGAATGATAGCTAGCTAGACAAGAAAATTTATGGATGGAGCATTGATATTAATTGAATTCTAGCACAGTACCATTGGAACCTAAATGCAAAATATAGCATTTTTTTTTTTATATAAATCAACAGTATAACTCACACTCTCTCTCTATAACTTCTGTCTGGGTTTCTCTCTCATGTCCCTCTAAATTCTTTACTTTGCAACTAAATTGATTAACTCTAGCCCAAAAAAAAAAAAACTAAATTGATCAACACCAAATCTTACTCCATTGTTGTTGAGGTATCAAGTATGTACACACTGAACTCATACACACACATACAAACACACGCATACACATACACGTATAAATACATATAAAAATGGTGTGTATTGATAGTGCTTTTAATTGATCAATGAATAGGTTGATGAACAATGTATTATTTAATTAGTTGCCTTCCACCAAGCAGATTGCTGAAAAATGTCATAGATAATTTGGGAGAACTGTCCTGTAGAATTAAGTCACCCAAAAAGCATAGTAAAATCCCATTCTTAAAATAAATAAATAAATAAAAAACCTAAAAATTTTAAGAAACAACCCAATTTGAGCTTAGTATTTAGTGGGTCTAGCATTACACTAGTATTTATGGTACATAAATGAGATGAAAATTGAAAAATGAGAAAAACTTGAAAACATATTAGATCTGGGGAAGCATTCATTAACTCTAAAGACAGAAAAAAAAAATTTAATAATAACTCATCAGACCACAATCCAAAAAATATAAATTGACATTGGCAAGTGGGCAACTAATTAAATAATACAATCAGGCCCAGCAAAAGCAAAATTGCAACTTTCTCTCAAAGATTTAACTGAAGATACACACACACACACACAGGTAGGTGTGCAACTCGGGCGGGCCAACCCGTGGTCAACCCGAGCCCGGCCCGAAAATTACCGGGCTTGGGTCCGTGATACTTTCACCATGGGCGGGCTTGGGTTGAAAAATGCAAGCCCGAATTCAATTCAGGCCGGGCTTGGGCAGAATTTTGCTAACCCGTGGAACCCGAGCCCGAGCCCGAATTCTATTTATGTATTATTTTTGACATTATATTCTAATGTATTTTTGTGATAATAATACACAATTAGATATTATTCTAACACTAAATTAATATATGAATGTTTTTTTCTCAAATCTAAACAAAAAAAATAGATTTGATACTCTACATATTGTTGTTTACATACTAAAAATCAATTTGCACAAAAAAAAATTGTAATTCGGGCTCAATTCGGGCTCGGGCTCGGGTTGGAGAACTAATTGACAAATCGGGCTCGGGTTGACAAATTCGGGTTTATGTCGGGCTCGGCTTGGGCAGACTGCTTCAATTCAGGCTCGGGCCTGGGCATAGCCAAAACTCATTGGGTCCTGCTCGACTTGCACCCCTACACACAGGTGAGAGACATAATAGATACAAGGCCAAACCCACTTAGAAGGATATTTTCGGAATTAAAAAAATTGACCCAAAAAGTCTTCAGTCAAGTGCTTAACTAGGGGTAAAATGGTAAAATCTAATTTTCAGTCAGAAAAAGTAATGGTGAGTCAACTTGCTGGGGTTACTCGTTGGGTTTAAAACTTGAGGGGAGTGAGTTAAAAAGGGTCATACTTCAGGGGTCAAAGTGTAATTAACCCTAAAAATAATTATAATTGGGAAGACAAATATAGCACAATTATCAAAATGGACAATTTGTGAAAAGGACATTGTGATAAGATTTTTTAGAGTTAAGGACAATTAAGAATCTTTATTTGGGAAATGTACTCCATATAAAAATATTAAGTGAAATTTCACTTGGCATACATGAATATTAAGTGAAATTTCACTAAAGCCATATGAATATAAAGTGAAATTTTACTTAACTCAACTTTTTAACAAATTAATAATTAAATTAGGCTTTAAACTTTTGAAAGTTATTTCTAATGAACTTTTGTCTAAATTTCTATTATTAATATCTATATATATATATATATATATATATGGAGAGGATCTTAAATGCATTAGGTAGAGTACACTGATGCAATGCACTGACTTTTTAAGTATAAAAAAATCCGCAAGGTAGCGGAGCGACAGAGCAGGGCGGGGGCAGCTCGTGGGTTTTTTTAGGCTTAAAAGCCAATGCACTTAAGATCCTCTCTTTCTCTCTCTCTCTCTCTCTCTCTCTCTCTCTCTCTATACACACACACACACACACACACTAGGGGTGTTCGTTGTCGATTTTTTTTTCGGTTTTTAGTGATTTTAAAACCGACCATTCAGTTTCGGTAGGTCGGTTTTAGGCAGTTTCGTTCGATTTTCGGTCAGTTTTAACTTGTGCACTACTTTAAAAAACCGACCAATCGGTGTTTGATCGATTTGGTTTCGATTGGTTTTCAGTTTTTCAATTTTATTAACACCGCTAATATATATATATATATATATATACAGTCAGGCTCTATAGAGGGCGCCCTCTCTTTATTAAAGAGAGGGCCTTTGTTTTGACCGTCGGATCGTGTTTAATCCGACGGTCAAAACAAAGGCCCTCTCTTTAATAAAGAGAGGGCACACTCTCTAGAGAATTTTCATGTATATATATATTATATATATATAGCACAGACTATTCAAGGTAATCTTTGGTCTTTTTCCTAATATATGTGTAGAAGGGACCACCTTTTGGCAATAGAATGCTAATGATTCACCATAAGTACTGGCAGACTCAGTAAGAGTTCAGAAGGGCATAGCTAGGGACGGAGCTTAACTTAGGAGGGACAGTAGCCAAATTAGTTTTTAAACACATGTGATAGTGGGTGTAATCTACTATATTTAATATTATTGAAGGTGGTTACATTGTCACATGTGTTTAAAAACCAATTAAAAAATAAAATTTAAAAAGCATAACATTACTCAGAAACAAAAAAATATAAATGTAGTAATATTGTTACATCTCTTGACTCTCTTCTATTTTTTCCCAAGCCCTATAAACATTTGGTCTAATGCATTATTTTATCATTTCTCACTTTAGCCTAACCTAAATTGACCTAATATCAGTACACGTTTTACAAATTATCATATGCGTTCAAACTTGACTATCGAAAAAAAAAAAAGTGACTACATATATTATATTTATGTAAATAAACCAAAAAATATGTATAAAAATACCAAAAAAAAATTATTGATCCCTTCACCCCCCACCCCCAATTTTTTCAAATTAATTTTTGTGCCTTATCCATTGCTTGTATTTGTGCCCTTCTTGAAATTTGTAATTTACCTACTCTAAACTCAGAAATCTCACTTTGATCCTTCAAGTTTTTTTTTTTTTTTTTTTGTTCCTTTTGAATGTATTTATGATTCTTTGTTTTTTAATAAAATATAAAATAAATAATTAAACATATGAACACAGTTTTTCGTGAAAGAACTAGGGAGAGATTAATTTTTCTTTCAGTAAATATGATTTTCCCCCAACTCATTATATTTTATATATAAGTCACAGAACCACACAATATTTGAACACTTAAAATTCAAAATTATGGTAATTCGACTAAAAAGTTTCGGATTGCTGTCGTTGTCCCCAAACTCCACGTGTGCTTGTGCCCCTAAGACTAAATCATGGGTCTGTCCCTGACCATGATTGATTGGGCACTCTGTTTAGTCCGGAGTATATGAATTTTGGCTCTGGCCCATTGCTGGCGCGAAAAGCGTGACACTAAAATCAGGCCTGGAGATAAACTCAGGCTCAAATATAGGCCCAACCCGTTGGCTCAGATACCCAAGGGATCAGCCCAAAGCCTGGTCTGAGCCCATCTTGTATGATTTGATACAATGTGAAGTGATCAAAATTCAAACGGTAGTATGCTAAGCTTAAAAGAGTGCATTTTTGCTCACCCATTTAAGGGTTGGGTGAGCATAACCCAAGCATTCCATTGGCCAATACACTGGGACCCACGATTAAACAATCAGGGTGAGCAAATGTGAACTCAGCTTAAAAACCAGATGGACCCTTTTTCTTTTCATTTTTTTAAATTTGAATATATATTGAGTAAAGATTGGGGGACACAACTCAAAAGATGTGTCTATATTTTTCATGTGATGTCACTGGACCCCACAGTGATACAGGAGAGAGATAGACACATCTCTTAAGTTGTGTCCCAAAAGTTGTGTTTTTGGATGTGTCCCAAGTATTATCCATATATATTTTAACCTATAATCTGAACGGTTTGTTTAGAATGCCTTTTTCAAGTTACGCTCTCATCTATTGTAATGAAATAATCTTTTATTTTCAATTGATTTTAAGATGAAATCTAAGATAATTTTTATTTATTTTATAATATAAATAAATAAAAAAAAAAAACCAAGTTACTTACCATTTTTGAAGTTATCAAACATAGTGTTTTATAGACATGAATCAAGATGGACAAAAATCCTTGCTCCTAAACTTTTATAGTAACTTGCACTCTACTGTGTTTCTATTTTCATTTTTCCTTCTTCTTCTTCCAAATTTTCTTCTATGTATATTTAAAAGATATCAATATTAACACACTAAACCTTGATAAGGATTGAATAGAATGTATTTTGGAATATGTAGAAAATAAATATTTTGTTATTTTTCCTATATATTCATGGTTTTGTTGTCAAAGGTAAGTCTCTATAGTAGTTTTTATTTTAGTTGTTTTATCACAGATTCCTAACTAGGTATGTGGTGGTTGAAGCAATAAATTGATACATATTCGCTCCAATTTTTGACAAACATAAACAACATGTCTAGTCATTTCCAAGTAGTCACTGATTTGCTCAAATGCAATCATGGCTTGATTGTCCTAAAAATTAGGAAAATTTCTGGAGCATATAAGAATCTCATAAAATTAAGATGTATAAATCACAAAGTGTCTCTCTCTCTTCTCTGTGGACCCCACTGATACTGTAGAGAGAGATAGACATATTGTGGTTTATGTATCTTGTTTTTATAAGATTTTTATGTGCCCTAAGAGTTGTCATTAAAACTAACAACAATGTAATTTCTTTCAAGAGTAAATTTTTGGGCACAAACAAATCTCACAAACACAATCCACAAACACCATATTGTGTTTATCTCTCAGACACATTGTGATGTTTGTGCTTGAATTGTGTTTGTGCCCAAAGACTTACTCTTCCTTTCTATTGCAATCCCAGTTTGGCTGTCCCCAAAATAATTGCATTCTGAATTACTGATACGTAAATCAAAGTCCTTACTTGTCATGTTTATTTATTTATATTTTGCTGTGATTTTTTTTCCATCTATATCAGTGTTAGGTGATCTGAAGAGTAATTGTGCAAGAATTTAGACCATAAAGACCAAAATTGTTAGGAAAAGAACAAGATCGATCAGGAGTATTGCAACTGGCGTGTGTCTAGGACGGTGCAAAGGTGAAGCAAAGAGAGAGAGAGGTTGAAAATTGAAGGAAAAGGCTGAGTCATCAAGACGCTATTGAAGTTGTTGCTTTAATTAGATCATAGGTTGATACCCTATTGACACAACCTCCAATTGTTTTTTTCTTTTTTTTGGTCATGTGAATTGATTTTCTGATGTGATATGTTTTTCTACTTTTATTTTAAGCACCATTCAAGGTTATATTATGACCATCGTTAATGATTGAGTTGTACTACCCTTTTATCGTCCAATATTAAAATTATTGTATAGTCTTTGATCTCTGTATTGTTAATTCTAATATGAGGTTTACAGGCTAAGAATCCCCGGAGTTGCTAGATTTGAGTTTTATACACTATGATTGGATTTTTCTTTGGTAATTGGATCCATCTTTAATATTGAGGACCTCAAAAATGAATTACGATGTGTTTGGATTGAGAGAATCAGAGAGAAGAGAAAAGAACCTCACTAAGAGAAGCGAATAGTAGAAGAGGAGAAGAGAAAGAATGTTAGTTAAGAATGCTAGTTTGGATGGAGAGAAGAGACAGAGAAAAAAAAAACATAAAGTTCTTTTATTTGTTTAGTTTTCATAAGAGAAGAGAAGAGAAAGAATTTAAAATCAGTTTACTCTTTTACCCTCTATTAAATAACTAGTAATTGCCCGTGCCCGTGGGCACGGTGCAAAAAAGGGTATGTGCCAATTTGTTCAACTTATTCGGGAAACCGTGAGCGAAACAGTTTTTGTAAAAAGATCCAATTTGTAGCCTTTTCAAAGACCGCTTATACCTGTTTAAAAAAAAAAGACATGTTATTCCTAAGAGTGACAATTTTAAAGATTACATTTTTGCTAACCCCAAAATTATTCAACTTTGTTCAAGTTCCTCTTGGTCAATGCAGTGGAAACCAAGATTAAATGAGAATTAATTAATAATGTAAAGCACTGAACCCCCCACTGCATTAGCCAATGAGAAAAAAGAGTGAGCAAAAAGTGAGCAATTTTTGGATGAGCAAAACTGCACTCAAATTTAAAAGCTATCCCAAGCAGACTGTAGACAATTTTACATGAACACAAATGAGTAAATACATCATCCGAAAGCGAAAAAAAGAAAAAAGAAAAAAAAGAAGCATACAGTCTCCAATCTCATATGATGAGTCATACCCAAAATATACTGATCTGTGCACTTCAGTCTGCAAATGAACAAATCTGTGCAATGCAAATTAACAAAAAAAGCATACTTGCTTTCAAATCCATGCTGCTTGTGTTCTCAGGGGGAATATCCTCAATAAATTAGAAGGGGGTTCAAATGTAAAAACAGATCAATTAATCGCTTCCAAGTATTTCGAAGAACAAAAGAAAGATAAATTCAAATTATTTTCAAAGAGAATAACTGAAAGAAAATAAAAACACAGAAGTGTAATCGTTTCTTTTCTGCAGCCAAAAAGGCTCAATTTGACTTAATACCAATCGCAAAACTAACCAAGTTTTACACCATTGCCAAAATTCTCAATTAAAAAAAAAAAAAAAAAAAAAGAGGCAAAGACGTTAAAGGCTCGAATACGAAGCTGAGAAGCCAAACATCTCTGTAACCAGAATGTGCACCTGAACAACAAAAAAATTAGACAAAAATCAGACATACTGTAAAATGATTGAAGATTTTGGACCATAGGAAAGCCTAAAATAAAACAGTAGATAGTATGTTAAAAGCAAAGTTAAAGCAAAGTAAGCAAAAATTGTGGTCATGAAAATATCTTTCTGAAGAAAAAAAACAAATCAATAAATAAACCAGGGTAAACGGGATCATATAGTTGATCCCAAAAGGTTGGTTTAAACAAATTGTTGAATTGAGTTCAAAAACTACATTAGCCAAACAGACCTCCTCTTCCCGTTGTAGATTTTTAGTGGGAACTTGGGTATGTATATTTAAATTATCCTCTTTTGTTCAACATATAAAATTGCACCAGTTTTCCAATGTATTCGACACGCTAATGTCTTAATGTTAACAGTGCTAGGTGTACACCCTTACACATCCAAAAAGCATCCACACCCTGAGGTGGACCAATGGGAAGAGATTGACAGTGGATCCCGCAGTCTCAATCTCTCATTTTATTAGTCCACCTCAGGGTGTGGATATTTTTTGGGTGTGTAAGGGTGCCCCAAACATTGCTTTTATGTCAGACATTAAAGAGCGTCAAACAACTGCTCATGAGCAAAAGTAGTTCCCATTTCATTTTCTGGAATATAGTGCATATTCTTAACCAGCAGTGGGTTAAAACAGTTATATTATGGTGGTAGAATGGTGATTGAAGACGGTTTTAAGCTTGGGCAAGCTTCTCAGACCGCAACTCGACATTAATCAGGAAAGTGAATCATATCTAAATTGCAACTAATCATCCAAGTATGCTACTTTTATTAGCAAATTGGTTTTTAAAAAACTGATCATCGAAGGTACCAAGCTGCTTTTGGACTTGAGAAAACTTGTGAGGCTCAACGTAAAAACCGATAAACAAAAACATAATAACAAAAACCATAAACTTTTTAGAGGTGCAATTGCATGAATCGCCTCCAATATGTGAGTAATAAAAAAAATTAGGAAGATTGTAAAGAATGTTAATAAGAAAACCTAAAATTTGTGTCAAACAAAGCCATAGTAACCAAACAAAGAGCCTATTATCAAGAGCCACAATTTTCAATTCAATTTTTTTTTTCAAGAGTCAAACTTCAACTCATAAGCTCAAGGTGTTCACATAGCAAATCTATATTATGAGTCACTGACCTGTTTCTATACTTTCAAGGACATCTTGGCTCTCAAAGCTTCAATTACAGAACTTGCCCAACAGTGGGTTTCTCGTTTGGATCTGCAGAGAGTCGAAACAGAAATTCATAATTATTTGGGCCTCCTTTTTTTTTCACAAAATATTTGATTTTGTATTTACATGTGAACATGATATCAATTGAAGTTTGAACTCATCTACGTCAAATTCATACAAATTAGAAGGGCGTTCAAACCACCACTCTTCGAAAATCCTAGAACTCCAAACCTCTCACCATGAAATTCAACAGTTCGTCTCTCCAAAAGTTGAATGACCTATTAATATTAAAATAATCATAATGCAAAAAGAAAATTCAGAAGATTAATCAAATTACTTAAATGGTTTCAGATTTTAAGCAACTGCGAAGTAACAAAACAACAGTCAATTCTTAATTTATAGCACAGATTCATCTAATGAAAATCACATAAGGCTAAGGCTAAGGCTAACATAGATTACAGATTCATGTACACCATTACATCAGACCCTTAAACAGGAGTAGCCATTATCTACCCCCTCTAATACATTTGAAATATGTGCATAGGGGTCAAATGGATAAGTAAAATAATATTATCAGTTAGTGATACTACATTATTAAAACAACGGATCGAGGCCAGAAAACCATAATGTAAATGAATTGATTTTTTATCTTTGCATGGGTGAATAACAATTTAATAGAAAACCATTAATTTTTATAAAAAAAAAAAATGCTAAGTGAAATGCTAAAAAATTTAGCAAATCAAAATCCTTAATATTTGCAAGTCTACAAATCTGGATATTTGTGATCACATTGTTGTTTGCTTTGACAATAGAATCAAAAGAAGTGTATGGCTCAAAGAAAATAAAAATAAAAAATCAAAAAAGTGATATTGTTCAGAGAAAGCATCTTTGTTCTATAAACAAAGAAAATAAATGGTATTGTTCAAAGAAGCATCTTTCTTCTATACTAAAAAAACAGTGATGCTTTCTTTGAAAACCTCTTCTCCACTCTTTCCCAATATATCATCCCATGCGGAAGGGTTTTTTTTTTTTAAATCAAAAAAGCAAAAAAAAAAAAAAAATTTGCTAAACCAAATAAATACTGAAAAAAAGAAAAAAAAAATTCGCACCTGAAGTTGTCGTCGTCTTCACAAATCAGGTTCTCTACAAAAAAAACATAGAGGGAAAGAGATGCAGCGAGAGAGTAAAAAAATAGTACTCCACACTCAAATAAATTTTTTTTTTTTTTAAATGTACCTTTAAAATGTACTCCACACTCAATCTGCAAAAGTATCTGTAAAAGCCCTAAATACATCAAGAAGCTAATTAGGCCAGGATTATTTCAGTGTGATGGTGGTGGGAGCGAGAGTAGAACAGAGAGGTGGGTAATTAAAGAGCTCTCATAGAGGGAGAGCCGGAGAGGGCTGAGAGATGGAGAGAGTGACCACTTTCTTTCTTTTTTTGCTGAGAGGAAAGAGTGACCATGGGTCCATGACTTGCTAGAGAAAGACTCAAAGACATAAATCTCTAGAGAGAGAAGAGAGGAAGGGGAGCTGTAGAGACAGAGAGAGAGATTTCAAATTAAAGTGCTTTTTACTTTTTATGAGTGGACTGGTGAGAGACTGCTAGGCATTCGTGAGAGAGAGGGTTTAGTTAGAGGGAATGAATCACAACGGTTGGATTAAGAAATCAACGGTTGAAAGTGTCCAAAATTAGTGGACGGTTGTGATGGCAAGTGTCAGATGGAGTTAAAGTTTTGACCGTTAGATTAGTTTTTTTGTCCACAAAATTTTTGTGGGTTATTATATAGATGGTAATAAATTAGAATAAGATTAAACATTGAGTATATATTGGTCATTTTATTAATATTTTATTATGGTTCTCTTCTCTTCTCTCCTCAGTCTCTCCGATTTGGAGAGAACCAAAATTAGATTTTTTTTCTCCTCACGTTCTTTCCAATTCTTTCCATTAACGTTCTCTTCTCTCCTAACTTAAGTATCCAAACGAGAAAATTGGAGAAAAAATGGTTCCCTTCCTCTTCTCTTATCCCCAATTATCTCAATCCAAACGAAGGCTTAATCTCACAACACCCTCTTTAACATCCAATATAATTGGTGTCTCATAAAATTGGTTGTGCATTCCCCGTAACAGGAATATTCGTGTGAAAGATTGGGGCCTCAGTTTGTGAACATTGTATTTGTTTTGAAGGTGAAAAAATCATGGATAGGAAGGGTAGGTTTCTGATTTACTAACTGTATCCATTTTGGAGGATAGGTCATCTATTTTTCTATAATTGTAACAATTTTGCTACCTTACTTTTTTGAAATAAAGTTCAGATAACATACACCATCTTTATTATTTGGTAAATACTAAGAGTTTGAATTAGTAAAAATAGGTTTAGAGTCGATGTAGTTAAAACATTTTTTGCTAAAATGCTTTTGGGTTAAGGGTCGTTTGACTATTGGCTTAAGTTGGCTTAAGTGTTGTTTGACTTAATAATTTTTAGCTTAGGGGTTGTTTGGTTCTTCGCTTTTGGAGATGCTGAATGCGCATAAGGTTATCAATTGCTGAAGGCCTATGTAGTTACTGTAAGAAATGTTTCATAGTGCCTTTAGACACGGGCAATAACTAATAAATAAATAAAATTCAAAGGGTAGACCAAGTAGTTGGGACATCATAACAAGTCTTGTGAGGTCCCAAGGTCAAACATTGGGCCACTTACTTAGTGAAAAAGTGAAAACTTATCTCGGATACCCCAAGTTTCATGTTTATGGCGGATCGGTTAGTAGAGTCGACTCCTTCGTTACGCGCACAAAAAAAAAAAAAAACACACACACACACACACACACATTAAATATAGAAATGAAAATTGACACATTTACACATTAGAATCGCTTCCCTACCAAACACAACATAAGATATGAGCAAATTGAAAGTGTAAATTACCATGACTAGGGAAGGCACTCAAGCATGAATATTGGAGACTGGAAATTGCTCGTGCTCAAAGCCACTGTCCAAAAACAAAAAAAAAAAAAACAAAAACAAAATTTGTTTAAACTTAAATACATTTTTTAAAAATAATTTTTAGAATATTAACATTTGGATACATATTTAACATAGAGAGAAAGTGGTATAGAGAGAGGGAGGGAATACAAAAGGTGTAAGAAAGTCATGAAGATTGGAAACAATTTTGAACCCTTAAGTGATGATATATCAAAATGATTTTTAGAATGTTAAAAACTGTTTAAATAAACTAACAGACAGTGCATAGAAACCTAACAACGTATCATCATCATCATGCTTTGTGCAGAAATTAACATAATATGACTCAGATTAATATTATGTAAGTCACAATCATATCCAACTACACATCAATTAAAAATACTTTGTGCAGAACGCACAAAAGACTAGTAAAATTTTATTTATTTTTTTTAAAATTAGTTGCTTGATCAAATTCATGAAGAATTAATATGATGTTTCCTTTGGAATTCTAAGGTTTTATGCATAATAAAAGTTATTGGAATTCCAAGGTACATTAATTGTTTCTACGTACACATTTCCAGAAATAAGAAGTTTAATTTGTGCATGAATTTATTGAAAGAGTGACCAAATTGGTAGAAATTTAGAAACTAAAATACAATCTTGTAAAAGAGCAACAACTTAGCCTAATTGATAAAAAGACTCTCCATGTCACGCTTCTAGCAGGGCTCAAGCCTTGTCCCCCTTCCTCGGAGAAAAATATTCATTACACCTGTTATAAAATCCTACATGGTATCACAAGCCAATAGTGAGCTTATATAAATCATTTGATCACAGGAATCCTCCTCCAACTCAGCAAAAAAATACTCCAACTCAGCAAAAGTTTAAAATCTGTGACAGGGGATACAATCCTATATGGTATCATAGTGATACCCAATATTTGCTCCTCCCCCGGACCTTGGCACTAATATCTTTATATGAGACCACTACACCAACTGGTTAAAAAAATATAGTCTTGTAAAAGGAATTTAAGATGTGTATGTACATGCGCGAGTTTGTTTTTTTTTTTTTCAAGAGTTATGAAAAAGGATCAAGCTATTAGATATAAATGGATTTGGATATGGACTCCATAAATTCATTCTTTACATGTTAAGAAATACAAACAAATTTGTAATTCTCCAAGGAAAAATAAAAGAAGAAGAAGAAAGAAATACATACATCCAAACACTGTAAGGTTTAGGATTTTTAAGGTAACTAATAACTTCGCCCCTTTAATGTCTATATATATATATATATATATATGCTTCTCCGACAGACGTCCGCTTAATTTTCGTTGTAGTTAAAAGTGATTGCACTTTTAGCTACGATTTTGTACACTTTTAGTGATAAAAATTTTGTCGTTAAAAGCATGTCAGTAAACGGACGTCCGCTTTAAAGACGATCTCCTACATGAGGTATGGTTCTCAAATTTGGAATAGCCCAAGTGGTATAGGTCACTTCACGATCATTTATGTGGTACAACTCTCAAAATATTTGAAATCTAAATTTAAAATTCAAATTCAGAAACCCCGTATAGGAAGAGTATATATATCAATATTTCAGTTGATATAAATGCAAACTTAGGCCCATATGGAACCAAAATCAGAAGCCCAATCATGAGATTGAACTTACAATCAGTGACCATTTTGGGAACGTTGTAGGGCTGAGAAAATGGATAGAAGGGAAATGATGATAGATGAAAAAGTATCCCTAAGGAAAGGAAGTGGGCACAGGTGGAGGAGAGAGAGAGGGCTATAGCCCACCCATTTTTGGGGGCCAAGAAAAGTTACGTGGCCCAAAAAAAAATTATATGTAATCAACCCTTAAATTTTGAAATATATCTATATGTATAATCTTTTTTCCTAAATGTAATTTTGCCCTCCTTATATACTTGTCTCATTACCTTTTCTTATCATTTGTCAATTTAGCTCAATCCAAATTATTCTACTATCGGTCAAGCACCAATTATAATAAGCTATCAATTTAATTCTATGATCAAAAAATGACGATATAAAACCAATTCTACCTATAAATATGTATAAATAAATCCAAAAAAATCGCCTCAGTGGTGCTACTCCCGAACCCCCATATAACTTCGGCATTGTATGCACCTTTAATTCCAGCGCAACCCCCACCCCCCCCCCCCCCCCCCCCCCCCCCCTAAAAAAATTAATAATAAAAAAAAAATCCTAACTCCACCCTTGGAAATTAAGGGGTCTTCTCTCGTGGTGTTTAGTTATATAAGAAGGAAGTGGAGAAGAAAAGAATGGAATATTGGTCATTTTATTATTGAATCCTTAAATTATTAGGCAAAAATGTCAAAAGATAAGGAAATTTACCCTCTTCTCTCCTCCGTTCTCTTCTCTCCAACCCTTTCCTTCCTTCCCCTCTTCCGTCTTTTCAAACAATGCATTGAGTAATTCTATGCTTTTAAAATTTGCATCTTAAACGTGGTCCCAACACATGTGCATTCAAAAATTGTTGAGGCAATTTAAAATGCATAATACTCTATGATATATTCTAGTAGTTTTAGTTCTATTGTGCATCCTAATTTGTTGTCCAAATATTATAATTTAAACCCAAAATGTTATAAGTAGATCTCAAGATGATAGAACTAAAACCTCTAAACTCATAATACATCCAAAACCACTAAGATGTTTATTCCCACCAACAAAAAAAAACCCACTAAGATGTATCATAGAATTTTTCTAAAATGCATGCATGGAGTCAAAAGGTTTGAACTCTGAGCCAACTATTTTGATACAAAAGTATGACGTGTAATGAACTACAAAGCTCTACTTTAAGGGAATTTTAGTTCAAAGTTTTCTGAAATTGATTTTTTTAGTATTAGATTTAACCTGATACGTTTAAAAGTTATGTGTAATACACATAATTTTTGTAAAAAATTTACTAGTTATAAAAAATTTTAAATAAAAAAGTTATGTGAATTGCGCATAATTGTTTTAAAACATAGACTTTGATCCGATTAAATTTTACTAGATATAGAGTTTTGGTCAAAATAAACAATTAATTGTCATTTAAACTTAATTAATTTAAAATGAGTGACTTTTCACTAACTTTATACTTGCTTTAATGCTAAGGTATTTTCTTTGACCCAAGAAAGAAAATGCCAAGTTATTTTCCAGTTTACGTACTACATTGGTGTAGCCATAAATGGAATACCAAGAAATTTCAATTTTGCTTCATGACTAGTTTATCGTGTTCACAAGAAAAATGCCAAAAAGTCCCACAATGTGCCAAAAGATTACTACTACTTTTTGCCCACAAGTAGGACCCACAATTATCCAATGAACTTCTACACCAATTTGACCCCAAAAAAAACCCTTCAACGCCAACCAAAATTTTGCCAATTGGTGAGACATTCTAATGAAAAAATTAAGAGGGTGACAGTTATTTAGGACTTGTTTGTGAAAATTTCTTTCATGCAGCCTAGTGGTTTGGCTGTATGATACAACTCAAATTTTTTGTCCAAATATATTGTGATTTAGTTCCAATATGTTGTGATCTGGTCTCAAAAAATTGTGATTTAAAAAACCACTTTTAAAACCAAAGTGGTTTTTTTAAATTCACAATATTTTGAGACCATATCATGACATGTTGAGACCAAATCAGGGACTAATTTTGAAGTATATGATACAACCCAAACCACTAGATTGTATATCATAGAAAGTCCCAGTGTTTGCGTCTTTGGATGCAATAATTGTGTTCATATTTTACATAGAGTTTTAATTAAGACGACGACGATCTCAATATTTCATTTTGTAAAAGAGCAATTAATGTTATGGTTCTCCAAATTTTATTCCGAATTTAATTACCAACACATGTGGTAGCAGAACCACTAAAAACAACTTCTGATAAAGTTCAAGTAGTCCCACTTAGGGGTGGCCAAACGGCCCGTGGCCCGCTTGGCCGGCCCAGCCCGGTCCTAATTTTTTTGGGCTTGGGCAAAAATATTGGCCCGTTCAAGTGGGCTTGGGCAATCAATTTTAGGCTCGATAAATTTTAGGGTCGGACTTGGATAAAGCAAATGAGGCCCGCTTTGGCCCGGCCCGGCTCGACTATTAGTAAAATATATTTATTTTTTTGCATTTTCTATTATATAATATATAAATTAATATAATTTTAAATAAGATATTCAATGTATATGTATTATCACAAGAGTTTTTATTGCATTTTTGTGAATAATGTGTCTTAATAATCATTCTAAACATTATTTATGGTAATTTTTTCATTTTTTTTTTTAGTTCAAGTTTTTAAAAATAAAAAATAAAAAAACTTCCATACTTTTACTAATTTGAGACTATAACAGTAAAATGCACAATATTCCATTCTTTTCTTCCCAACTTCTTTTTTATTTAACCAAACATAAGTAATTCACAGCATTCTCAAACAGCCCTAAAGTTAACAAAGGCACAACTTAGGGTGTGTTTGATAAAACTGAAAATTAAGTATTGAAAATTAAGTGTTGAATTTAAGTGTTGAAAATTTTAAGTGATTTGTGTTAGTAAAACTAAAAACAGTGTTTCAAGAACTAAAATAGACTCTATTCAGTGATTATTTTCAGCAGAAAATATTCACTTAATGTTTTTAATGGATTTTTGGTTGCCTTTTCAATTAAGTGATACATTATCAAGCGCACTGAAAAAAATTAAGTGCTGAAGATTTTCATTTTCACCACTTAATTAAATTATCAAACACATCCTTACTATTTAGTGAGCAAAAGGCTTCACTTTTTGGGGAGATATTATTTTGTAGTCATGGATCACAAGCCATTCAGTTGATGTAGAGATCCATTGTAGTTCGGGTTATATTTAATTTGCCAAATTTAAAAAAAAAAAAAAAAAAAAAAATCAGCTTAGCTCTGCGCACAAAACTTACAAAAGTTGGGAAATGCTGTTATTTTTCCGCTTAACAAATTTTGTGTGTCCGAATTACCACATCAGCTGACTGAATTGTGGTTCTGGATCACACGATCATTTCTCCTCTGGGTTTAACCAATATGATGTGCAGCAGCGACGTGTCTCCAAAAGGATAGTGACTTGGACTGTAGCATTAATGCATGACAGATATAACGTTTGACTTTTTGGTTGTCCTTCCAAAAAATTCTTAAAAGAAATGTATAGCCAACTTTTACCTAACACTGCCATCTGTGATCCTTTTATCCAATCAAACAAAGAAAATATCAAAAAATTAAAATAAAAAAACAAATAATGAAACCAACAAATTATGGTTTGGATTTAATTATTATCACACATAGGAAGCAAAATGGGTCCCAATTCTCGATAAGTAGAAATTGTGTGGCTTCTATTTTATCTAGGATTAATTGCCCTTAAATCCCCTATTCATGTACTTTTATGGATGGAGGACACCTAATATTTTTATTTAATACTAGATCCCCAAGATTCTAGTTAACACACCTAATCATGGTTAAGTAATTTTTTATGTCCTAAATGCCCTTTCACATCTTTATTATATGCTCTAAATGCCCTCTTTACATATATGGTGAAGGTTGATTTGATATATTGACTAGCATTAATATCACACCATTGACTCATTTATGAAGATGAATAAATGGTAGACAAAATTTATTTTGACATTTATCTATATACAAATTTATATACTCCCTCCGTCCCATTTTATGTGTCCCCCTTTCTATTTTAGTTTGTCCCAAAATTGTTGTCCACTTTCTTAAATTAGTATGTAAATTTTATTTAGTTTCCCAAATTACCCTTCCTTACAACCAATAATATCAAAACAAAACAAAAAAGAAAGTGCAATGATTATGGGCAATTGTGGAAAGTAGGTGTAGATTCTTTTTGTCCCCTTAAATAGTTGGATTCCCAAAAAGGGACACATAAAATGGGACGGAGGGAGTATTTGATAGCAATGATGGATCCACTCTCTCTCTCTCTCTCTCATCACCTAGATTTGCGATGGGGATGATGGTGGCTCTAGAAGATGAAGATGGGGATGAGATGAATGAGAGCGATGGGAACGGGAAAGATATTAAGAGCATTGGATATTCATATAGCCGTGTTACTCCACCTTTGTGGGTCGTACCAACCTTTTAAGTGCATTCGGTTTGAAATTTCTTTTAATTGTTATAGGCTTTCAAACATTTTTGTGATGTTTCTTTTATTTATTTACCTTCTGTGTAGTGATTGATTTCTCTAGTGTTCGATTTCTTAGATTTT
The DNA here is from genome assembly GCA_033977485.1 of Hydrangea macrophylla. Classification (NCBI taxonomy): domain Eukaryota; kingdom Viridiplantae; phylum Streptophyta; class Magnoliopsida; order Cornales; family Hydrangeaceae; genus Hydrangea; species Hydrangea macrophylla. The sequence continues at coordinate 23,808,366 of CM066987.1, read as the reverse complement.
GTGTAGTTTGGATGTGGTTTTAGAAGTTTTTGGCATAGTGCTTTATATAGGAGATGATGGTGGTTAAGATTAGTGGGGCATGCGATGGTGATGATGGTGGTTAACAATGGTTGTGGGTGCTAAGATGCAATGGTATTGCCTCTCTCTCTCTCTCTCTGTCTCTCTCTCTCTCTCTCTCTCTCTCTCATTTTCCAAAACATGTTGTGAGATTCACAAATTATTTTATGACTCTCTCTTTTATTTTCATTTTCCAAAACATGTTGTGAAATTCACAAATCATGTTATGACTCTATCTCTTTCATTTTCGTTTTCTAAAACATGTTGTGAAATTCACAAATCATGTTGTGACTCTCTTTTTGTCATTTTCGTTTTTCAGAACATCTTGTGAAATTTACAAATCATGTTATGACTATCTCTTTCATTTTTGTTTTCTAAAACATGTTGTGAAATTCACAAATCATGTTGTGACTATCTTTTTGTCATTTTCGTTTTTCAGAACATCTTGTGAAATTCACAAATCATGTTGTGACTATCTCTTTCATTTTTGTTTTCTAAAACATGTTGTGAAATTCACAAATCATGTTGTGACTCTCTTTTTGTCATTTTCGTTTTTCAGAACATCTTGTGAAATTCACAAATCATGTTGTGACTCTCTCTCTCTCTCTCTCTCTCTCTCTCTCTCTCTCTCTCTCTCTCTCTCTCATTTTCATTTTTCAAAGCATGTTGTGAAATTCCATTATCATTTTTTCCAGAACTTGTTATGAAATTCACAAATCATGTTGGGACTCTCTCTTCCATTACCATTTTTTTAGAACTTGTTGTGAAATTCACAAATCATGTTGAGATTCTCTCTTCAATTCCCATTTTTCCAAAACATGTTATGTCTTTCTCTTCAAATCACGTTTCATAAATTATGTTGGACATGATTGTGGTTAAAAATGACTTTCATTATTAATGATGATGACTTTCAAATTTTGATTCCCTTAATTTTTTATTCCTTTAATTTTTAGGGAGAATTAAATTTTGGTAGAAAACATTAATGGAGGGGTTATCATTTTAAAGATTACCTAACTTAATGAGGGAGGGGTATTTTAGTCCCTAAAAGTTATCAGGGACTTAATCATAAACATGTTTTAACTCAAGAACCTAAAGTTATGTAAGTGCACTATCTAGGGATTTATCACTAATTCACCCTTTTATCTAAGGTTAAACCGTGTTGACTGTCAAAATGTTTCATATTTATTGTGATCTCTTTATCTCTCATTGGTACATGATTTTATGTAAAACATGTAAAATACACGAATCAGTAAAATAACATGAGCGTAACCGTCACACTTGATCCCAATAATTTGACAGCTACTTATAGGAAATGCAAGAAGGGGAAATCCAAGTATTTTACAATTAAAGAAAATAAAAACATGCAAAATAGTATTATTTCTTGCAAGAAAGTGCAAAAAGAAGAGGAAGAGGAAAAGGAATTTTTTTTTTTTTTGAAAAAATGCTTCACTCAACGTAAATTGTTAAAAACACTATATCGAACATTTCTAATTGTGCACGATTTCAACCAATAACTAATTTTACGTGCCTTCGACACTTGATAATTTTACGTTCAGCATTTCTTGATAAATTTTGACAAAATATTTTTGTAATACAATTCCTAAGCGAAAAACTATTAAGCCGAAAGTCATGTAACCAAACAACACTTAAGCCGAAAGCCAAATCAACAAGAGGCCTACATAGCAGCACATTATAGCAGTGGACCACCATAGCCCCGTCACCTTCCATGTGTCCTATACAGAGGCCTAGAGGGATGCCACCGAGCATCGCGCTCATCCCCTCGGTATCTTGAGACCGTGCTAGTTACCACAAGGTTAGTACTCATCCCTTGGTAGTCCAATGTCACGACCCAATCCGCTACGGACGAAAATAGGACACGTGGCACGCCACCAAGGTTCATTCAATTCATTAAAAGATTTTAGCAGCGGAAAAGAATACTTAAACAACGTTGAGTATTTAAAACTTTTGAAAACGATGCCTTCCGAGTTGTAAAATCCGTATAAAATTGAAAACGTAATTATATTTCGGATCGGATGAATTTTATGTAAAAATGGGTCCCAAAGGTAGCCTAAGAACCAATCAAAATATTTAAATAATTTCCAGAAAGGGTAAAAAAAAATGTTTCATGCAGGGATCCTTTCGACCGGTCGAACGGTTCCTTTCGACCGGTCGAATGACCCTCAAGCATAACTCTCTTAAGGCAGAGGATAATTCGACTGGTCCAAATAACCCCCTCGATCGGTCGAATGACCCCTGGCAAAACTCTTGCCTAGAAGTCATCCAACCTTATTCCACCACAATCCATCCACAAACACAAATCTTAAAACCCAATCTTCCAAAACTATAAGAACATGATTAAACCTTATTAAACCAATAACATAACGATAACTAAAGAAGCTAAGGCTTGTTGGCTCAAATTATGGAACATTAACAATATTCATTAAGAATCCGAGTTTGACAAATAAGGTTTCAAAACACGAACTCACGATTTCGGATACATGTTTAAACATAATCAAAGAAGTTATACAACGTATTACAACATCACTAAACCATTCCATGGTTTTCTAAGTTGAGTACATAGTTCTAAGTTCTCGAATCTCACTATTACAACTTGGAATGGAAGAAAAACATGTACAATAGGTAAACCCCCAGCACTCCCTTCGGACTCACTCTTCTGGTTACTTTTTTCCTTTCTTCTTATCACCTGCAATGGAGGAAGTCTCCACTGCTCAGCTATATGCTGAGTGTAGAATTCTATAACAAATGCATATAAGATAATTCATGCTTTAAACATCTAAATCACATAATTTAGTCTCTAGGAATAGAGATACACATTCATCCGGTATATTGGCAAGTCTTAAATCTTAAAACGCGATGCCAATGGCTAGCCAAAGATCACTCAACCATTGCATCCAACTGCTCTGACTATGCCGATTCCCAAATCAAGCAAGTAGTCGTTACTACTATAACCCTCAAACACCGAGAGGCGTACCCCGGCATAAACTTGTATCAAACTCCCTTTGACCCATATAGTGATTTAGCATGCTCACATAATCATACAATCATGATATTCATATGCACTCGTTGAATTTAGCAGGACTAAGTTAATACATGAGTTTTGTCCGAATCACAATTTCATACACAATATCTAAAACATCCAAAATTCCTTATATGTCATAGGTCAAGAATTCATACCTTAAGTTATAACTCTATAACTTCAGGGAAAGTACTAGGAGACCAATTAAATGTCGAATCTACGTTTATATGCGATTCCTACAAGTATACAGAGGTTTCCCCGATTTAATATGATCTTTTTCGGAAATAATTTGCCAAGCGTGGCCTAATAGATATCAAAATGTAGCTAATACCTCAAGAAGTCCGAATATGAAATTTGGAGAAGTTCGTCGATTTGTATCTCGAAGCTCGTAGCCACTCAAATCCCCAAATCCTCTCTAGGTTTTCCAATTTAGGTTGTGAACTTATGAAAATATCTCATGAGTTTCTATATATAGGCACAACTTACGAGAATTACGTTTACTTCCCCACGAGTTCTCAAAGCTTCTAATTATTCCCCGAAACGTCTTACACGTCTAATCATTACTTCACGAGTGAAAACTATAAATTATAAAAGCTTTCGTCTAAGTTCCATTTATCGCTGTAATTACATTCCGAAAACTAATTTCGTGGATTTTCTAGATAACCTACCTTTTATGCAACGCCTCGCATCGGCTATCGTTAAACAATCAAAATGATCTTAAACAATATCCAAACTAACAGAAAGTGTACACATGTAAATTTACTATTCACAATTTACCAGATAAGTCAAATAACATTTAATCCATATAAATGTCATTTAATCAGATGAATGCCTCAATGAATATCGAATCACCATGTCCTCACTTGACACCTCCCGTTGACCACAGTCAACTCCAAACACAGTTATCAGGTAACACTGATAATTCCCAAAATTTCACTTACGCATTTAAAAACAATTTCATTTCCGTGACGGGTGTGACACCCAAGCACCGTGTGCATTGCCATAAGCAAGGTGTTCATCTCCTTAGCAGTTCGCGCATCACGCTCCCACTAGACGGAATCCTCGATTAACCTAAGTTAGAAGCTAGTGCTGCGTAGTCACCACTACGGGATATCAAGAGCTTGGCTTTGTGATTGGAGTAAAGGGCATTGTTCGAGCAAAAGACCCTTGGTAGGTAATGCTATGACCAGTTTCAAAGAAAAAAGAGACACATGCCACTAACACGTGACCATTATACCCATCACCCATCAGATCAACCCAACATTTAATGCCTAAGAAGTTATCGAACTCTGGTAGCTCTAACACTCTCAATTACCCCCCTACCACACTAAAATGTCCTGAGACATACCCCCATGAGAGAGGTCTCTCCGGAGGTGCCACGTATGTGACGTGTCAATTGGCACAATCCACTACTATAAGCTTGTAACTTGTATCTATACATCATTGTATATATAAAGAGTAATGCTATGCACACTTTGAAATTCACACTGAATTTGACATCTAGCTTTAAATGTATGTACCTTATGCTGTATAAGTGATGCATAGAAAAGTGTGAAAAATTCACACAGCACAAGGTACATGTATTTAAAGCATAGAATGTCAAATTCAGTGTGGATTTTAAAGTGTGCCTAGCATTACTCATATATAAATACCTCCATCCCCCGTATTTCTTACACATAGGATGGCAAAAATCCCAGCGCTGCCTTACTACCCTCGCCCCATTTCATCCTTAATGGAATGAGTTTGGAGAATGTGTAATAGGAGTAGGGGTGGATTTGTTAATTGAAAATGAAAACTCTTTTTGTGGCAAGGTAAAAAAAAAAAAAAGCCGACAAATTTTTTTTTTCCCAAAGGAGGACTTGTATGAAAAAAAAAATAAAAATAAAAATCGGTTTTGGCTTATTCCCCTATTTTAGACAATTGGTCGTATCATAAAGAGTCAGCCAAGTAATTTCTAATTAAAAAAAAAAAGCAGTCAACAAGTTAACAGGAAAAAAAGGTCAAATGAGGATTTTACACTTCTATTTTTTCACCTATATTTCAAATTATACATGTCTTTTAAAATTATTTAAATTCACACACGTACTAAAGTGATTCAATCAGCCCTAAATATGTTTTGTAACGACAAAATGTTTGCTGTTTTGCGAGGAAATGTTAAGCACTTAAGCTTATTGGAGCTGATTGAATCACATAACTTAATACATACATGTATAGATAAAAGACATGAATTTGAAAATCCATCAAAGTAAAGGGATCAATTAAGGATGGTCATTTGGCCAAGTAAAAAAGGAACAAAAATAGTAAAAATAAATAATAAAATGCTAATTTGTTAGTGTTTTCACATAATATAAGAGTTTCTTAAATTGTGAATCCCAAATATTTTTAAATATATACTCATATGTGATAGTAGATTCATTGAATTTTGATTAAAAGATGTTAAAATGGTCTATTTGGTCCAAAAATTTTCTAAAAATATATGAAAGTGGGCCCACGTTAGATACACAATCTCTCTTTATTTCTAACCGTTAAAGCGCAGCGACGGCGACAGACACCGGACACCCCACCCCCCAAAACACTACTAATCTAAAAACTTAGGAAAAAAAAAAAAAACTCAAAACTTTCCCGAGAAAAATTCCGATTTCGTAATCACAGATCTCTGTATTCTTAGGGCAAATCTCAATTTCTTACTCATCGATACAATCTATATATACATATAGTTATATATCTATATATATATATATATGTGTGTGTAGAGTCAAATTGACATGTTTCGATTCGAGCTAGAGAAGATCAGAAAACAACTAGTGTTTCGATGACTTTTTTCTCTGTTCAGTTCAGAGGCTTTTAGGGTTTTTGCTATGGCCGACGCTCTCACTGCTATCCCTGCGTCTGTTCTTCGAAACCTCTCCGATAAGCTCTACGAGAAGCGGAAGAATGCTGCTCTCGAGGTCCCATCTTCTCTCTCTAGAAATTTTCTCTCTCTCTCTCTCTCTCTCTCTCTCTCTCTCTCTCTCTCTCTATATGCTCTCTTTCATTTTGTTTGGATCTTGATATTGTTAGAATTTTTGTACAGGTTGAAGGAATCGTGAAGCAATTTGCGGCGGCAGGAGATCATGATAAGATTTCGGCGGTGATCAAGCTTCTGACTAATGAGTTCACGAACTCGCCGCAAGCGAATCATCGGAAGGTTAGTTGATGAGAGAGAGAGAGAGAGAGAGAGAGAGAGAGAGAGAGAGAGAGAGAGAGAGAGAGAGAGAGAGAGAGAGAGAGAGAGAGAGTGTGTGTGTGTGTGTGTTTGCATCTATCACTGTTTGGAGATTTTTGATGTCTTGATTGTGTTTGTTGTATTGGTGGGTAGACCTTTGTGCCCTTTTGTACTAAAATTTTTAGCAATTTTTTGTTTAGGGAGGATTGATTGGATTGGCTGCAGCCACTCTTGGTTTGACGAATGATGCTGCACAACATCTTGAGGTTAGGGATTGAATGCAGCAATGGAACTATGTATAGGGTTTTGAAGTAAATAATTTTTCAAGATTCAGTAGCATTTTAATATAAATGTTGCATTTTTCTTGTAGAAATTGCTCGATTTTGTGACTTGCATTCATTGATACATCCATTGAGTCCAACTTTTCCAGTTCTTTGTTTCTTGATGAGCTAGATGCAAATCTTTAACTTTAGAGTTTAATTCGGAAGTGATAACCTATGAGGCATTGGCATGGACACACCAACACGGATACGACATGACGCGGACACATCAACAAGACAAAATCCTAAAAAATTGCATGCCGACACTCCATGAAAAGTGTCCTTGAAGTGCCGTGTCCGTATGTCCGACATGGCACGACACGTGACACGTTATCTTCTTAGAAGTGTCGGTGCTTCCTAGGGGATGACTATGATAGGATATGTAGATATTAAGAAAATTTCAAAAGTTGGTTATATTTCTTGGGGGCTACTTTTGAAAAATTTCAGAAATATTTCGGTGCTATTTGGGATTTCTAGAAAATATTACGGGATGATGGCAAAGAAGTGAAGAGACAATGAACAACGTTCGGGGTTGGAAAAGAAGATGAAGAAAGTGTCTGGGATATGTTTGCTATGACACGAAATTGGTGCAAAACCAAGAGAAGGAAGAAGACTAAAGAGAGGAAAACCACACAATCATAAAACCCAAGTCTCATTCACTTCAAATATGAATTTCTCATACATCGAATGCCTTTAAATAGGCAGAACTAAAAAATATAGTCTTAATCGATGCTTAATATTAACATATACACAACTAAAGAATTCAAATATAATATATACTAGTATGTTGGTTCAACAAACTTGAGAAAATAGGATTCACCTATGATATGTCAACATGTAAAATGTTTGTGTATATGAATGCTTACAAGTTGGTTAATTGTTACTCATGTGATATACCTTAACATCATAATTTTTTTAAATACTCTTAACCTTAGAAGCACAAATACGGATACAACACAACTCGATATGTTCAAACCTCAAATTCTATAATGTAGGATAGGGACACGACTATGGCACGTCAAAAGATAAATATATGTTCAAATGTCTATGATCATATCTATACTAATATAGAACGAGAGATGGAAGGGTACCAAAGAAAATTTTCCTAACACCAATAATTTCATTAAAACCTATACAATTTACCATTCAAAATTTTTCACGAGGGCATTAAAATGTCATTTGAAACAAAATTCAAATAACATAACTTCCCTCAACCATCCACTCACTTGCACTCACAAAGTGAGTGGCATCCCTCTAGTGCTAATAAAGCAAAAAAAATTTTAGTTAGACTAGTATGCTGAATTATCGTCAATTCCAGAATATCCTAATTATTTGTATTTTGAAGAGTCCCATTTGATTTCATAGATGTATTATACTTTCAATGTGTAAAAGCCTTGTTGTGTTATTAACTTAGTATAAACCGTAATTATCTAGTTCTCAAAGACTCGAGTTATGTCACGCCCCGCAGTAGCAAATATAGAGAAAATAAAATCCTTTTTGGACCCGTAGGCTATGACAGTTGAAAGTCGCCACATTGTCCATAACCAAAGTCAAACCATCAGAGTAATGGATTAAACCACACATTGGGAAATTCTAAGTTTGATATATAAAGTCAAAGTGTAATACTAAACTATTACAAAGCCACGAGTGTTTACAGAAACGTAAATAAAGCATTATGGCAACATACGCCGATACAAACATAACTAAAACAGAAGTCTCTAAAACATAGACATAAATTAACTACGACGAAGCTTCAGGTCTTCAACTTGCATAATAGTCAGCATCAGCATAGCCTCCGTCATTGTAGGCTCCATTCTCAAAGCCCCTGTCCATGTATGCATCTCCTGCATACTCATAACCTTGGCCAGCTGGACGTTGAATATCCAGCGGCATAAACGTCGTCAGCTACGAAAGCCGAGTGAATGCAAATACTAACAGAGTATCTATAGATTTGCAGTATATAAAACAGTATAAAAGGATCATCTTATCATTCGTATGCATGTATGCACCAACTCAATATAGAACAACGGAAGTCGTCCCAACCAGTTCCAATACATAACATAGACTCTTGGGTCCACAAAAATCAGACACGTAGTCCCATACCTACGGTCTGTCAATTCCCGACACACAGTCCCATTTCCTTTTTACGTTAACCAGACACATAGTCCTCACTCTCTGGCCAACCCGCCTCGATGTATTTTGGCCAATCCGCCCTAGTACGTCCTGGCCAACACGCCCAACTAATATGCTCGATACGTTACGACCAACTCGCCCTGACAATACGCTCGTTACGTAACGACCAACTCGCCCTGACATTGTCACTACGACATGTAGCCCTTATATGATACAGCACGCAGCCCTGACATTCCACAGCATCTAGCTCCACTATACCACAGCACTCAGCAATACTACCGCACACAACTATACTATCGCACACAGCTTTACTACCGCACACAACTTTACTATCGCACACAGCTATATACCATAGCGCTCAGCAAAACAACAGCTCATAGCAATACATCCGCACTTAACTCCACTATAGCACCCAGCTCCTTAATACTATTACGGCACGCAGCCCCGATATGCTACTACGGCACGCAGCCCTAAGATACCACAGAACTCCAGCCCCGACATACTACCCTCGACACGTAGTCCTGCTATATTAAACTTGACACGAAACCCCATATCACATAACCTCCCAAATCCGACACGCAGTCCAACTCTATCATACATAAAACCTGACACGAAGTCCCGATTCTATCCCAGCACCTGGGATTCCCACACCCGACATACTACGATCTTAGCGACTGAATTCACACTACCAATAATAAATAGTATCGACCTCTGCGGTTGATAGATCCACTACTATGCACGCTGGCTTCTCAATTCGCTTAACAATATTATAATATTGTTTATACAATGGGTTCTACTGTTTAATGCATTAAATCCATTGTCCTTCGTGTGTTTTCCAACATCAACGTATGATAATAAACAGGTTAACAGTTCAACAGGTATAAACAAACTAGACATTTAACATTCTGTCAAATTCGATAGACTGAAGTAAGTTCGATTGATTGAAGAATGTGGAGTTCGATCGATTGAACCACGTTCGATCGATCGAGATCGGTCTGTGTTCAATCGCTCGAAAGCATTCGATCGATTGAACGCTGGTTTTCTTCTTAGAATGAACTGGACTATTCACGCACGTTTAGGGTCCATCCAATCTTGCCGAAGCACAAATATACATACATATCTGCGCTACTAAGTGAGTTATGGACACTCACCGTGAAGTTCAGCGACGCCGGCGAGCTCGGGGTGGCCGTGGTGGTCTCGGGGTGGTCTCCTCTCTCCTCTTTCTCTGCTCCTTCTCTGTCTCCTCTCTTCTGCTCCTCTCCTTCTCTTCTCTTGCTGGCCGGGAGTGTATGTGAGGGAGTGTTTGTGTATATATATATCCGTGTGTGTGTGTGTGTAAGTATGTATATATACAAGTGTGTGTATATATATATATTCTCTCCCTCTCTAAACTCTCTCAAGATTCAGCAAGCCAAACACTCACACAAACATAACATATATATAGGGAGGGGGAAAGGTGCAGGTGGCAAAAACACGTATACTGAAAATACAGGGTTCGATCGGTCGAAGTGGGTTCGATCGATTGAGAACAGGTTTGTCAGGGTTCGATTGATTGAGAAGGGTTCAATCGCTTGAGAAAAAGGGACACGTCATAATTCAGGTCGGCAGAGGTTCGATCGCTCGAAGTGGGCTTGATCGATTGAAGAAAAGAATTGGTTGATTGATCGAAGGAGGGTCGATCGCTCGAAGATGAAATTCCAGGAAAACGAAAGACAAACACACTGAATCTTATTAATATCAAAAGGGTATAAAAGTACAAATGAAAATATAGGGTATTACAAGTTATGAGTTGAAAGAACTCTAACCATTTTCATCTTATAAAACTCAGAAACCTTCTAATTTTGAAAATTTTAAGGGGTTGTTAGGGAATGTTAAAAACCGATTCCATGGTTCATGAAGTGAACCAGTTCAATATTTCATGTATTTGGTAGATGGCTTGTAGTTGCGTAGGAGTTTGTGCTAGATCTTACAATATTATTCTCATAGCTATTTCTTTTTGTCCAACTACCACGATGTTACTTTTCATAAAAACTAAATAGTGAAATTAGAGTGGTGCTAAACCTTAGCATATTGTATACCTTCATATAGTGACCTTAATTTTTCTAAACCAAATTTGGAATTGTTAAATATACTCTCTTTTAAAAAAATTTAACTTTTGGACACCAATAAAATGTAAGAGAAGAATAAAAAATTTATTTTATGCAAATTTTCACCCCTTTACTTTTATAATTAGTCCAAATTACACTTTACACCCTTATACTATACCCGTGTCTCCAATTGGATACATATCCTTTTTTTCTTTTCTTTTTTTGGTTCAATCGAACCCTTTAACTTCAAAAATTCATTCAACCAAACCCAAAAAACTAATAATGGAAATTGTCATGTGAGTTGTGCGTGATGCTTACATATCACAGATTAGGTTAAGACTAATGAAGAAAATTGTGGTTGGTGCGAAAAATTGCATTCAATCAAATCCAAAGCGCATTCAATTAGACCCAAAAATGCTTCATTTTCGCTCCATTCACAATCTCATTCGTTTGTCTTAACCTAATGTGTAACAAGTAAGCATCACGCGCAACTCACGTGACAGTTTCCGTTAGTTTAAGCCAACGGCGTCAGACTTTGGGTTTGATTGGATGAATTTTTGTATCTAATCGAAAACACGGGTATAGTATAAGGGTGTAAAGTGTGATTTGGCCTTATGATTTTAATAATAGTTTTCTAAGTCGTTATGTATGTCCATCATGTGTCTTGTATGTATCCGTCACTGACGTGTTCCACCAAAAAAAAAAAAAACAATGTAACGATAAGATTCAATTATAGTGTATATGACACGTGTCAATAAATGTGTGTTGCTTGTCAATGTTCACATTTCAAACATGGAAATGTGACTGCCTTTGGCGTATCCATGCTTCCTAGCTCTTAACTTGGGGTTAAAATTCATCTAAGTAATAAAGGTTAACTTCATTTTGCTTAATAGACCATTAAACATTCATGGTTTCACCAATATAATATCTTTTAGCAAAATCATTTTGTACATATATGATCATGCATCTTTTTTTAATTTCACGGATACAAAAGTTTCTCCTGAAAAAAACTTTTGAATTTTAGAACGTTAATCTTATTACGCTAAATCATCACTTTGATTACGAATTTACAATGATACATATGTTGATGTGTGCATACATGTACTTTTCTCATTATTTGATAATTCAACTGTGGTATTTCGTAATTTGTTAATCCTGCGTAATAGAAGTACTTATCATCCACCTTGAAATCATGTTAGTCAATTGGATAATCATTGAGAGAAAAGGGGCGGGTTTCATTCGGAATCTATTGATCCGCTAAAGAGCCAACTGTAGTTGATTACAAGCTTATTGAATATCAATTATTATAGTCTATAGGCCTTGTGGAACCCGGAAAAAAAGATTGTTATTTCTAGTTGTCGACTATAATAGCTGGTAGGAGTTAGAACTCAGTTCTGCCCAACCTAGGAGTTCAATATCATTCATCTATGTTTACTATCCCTGTTTGGGAGGTATAAGTGTCCCTTCAAAAGTCCACTTGTTAGTCTAATCGTGCCTGTAATTTAGCTGAGCACACTAAGGTGGACCAACTTGCAAAAAATAGGGACTGCTTTCAAGTTGAGATATCTATATGTTTGCTCGTCTTTTTCTTCCAAGTTGCGTAGTGGAATTTCTGGGTCAAGCTTATCATATTGAAGTCGGCATTTTTTTTTTGCAAACATGTTCAAGGAGCAGGTGATGCTGGTTTTTTTTTTGTGAGAGTCAAACCAAGTTGCCATATTGTTTGTCATCTATTTTCAATTTCTCTCACATTATCAATTTGGTATTTTAGACCTTTTCAGTTATTTATATTAACTTTTTCTTGAGTATCACAACACTTTGGGGGTACTCATATATGATTTTCTTTTTAATTTTTTTTGGGTTTTCGGAATATAATTTAACATTTTGTTACTTGCTAAAAGTTTTCTTTTGCTATTTTATTATTTGGGATTTATGTTTAATATTTATTCCTCTTGTGATGCATTCTGTCAGCAAATTGTACCACCCGTGCTTAGTTCCTTTTCTGACCAAGATAGCAGAGTTCGTTATGACGCTTGTGAAGCTCTATACAATATCGCAAAGGTGAGATTAAAAGGTGGAGATATATTATATGAATTGTTTTCCACATGTGTATATATATATGTATATGTACATACACTAAAGAAATGCTTATATTCTTGCCTCTTTGCAGGTTGTGAGAGGAGACTTCATTGTGTTTTTCAATCAAATTTTTGACGCCTTATGTAAGCTTTCAGCAGACTCCGATGCCAATGTACAGAGTGCTGCCCATCTTTTAGATAGACTTGTGAAGGTGAAGAGTTACTTTTTTCTTAGTCGCTGTTTGAATTCACTTCTCAAACACATGATTTGGCTCAAACGTGCTTCTGGGACCCAAAATGCGCATATGTGCTTGCTTGGATTAATTTTAGGAAGCACTTTAGAGCCCCAAAATGCGCATATGTGCTTACGGCCAACCTGATGCGATAGAAGCATATGAATAATTTGTTATTTAATTTGCACTGTTCTGCATCTGCTTAAATTCCAAAACCACATCCAATCCAAACGGGACCATACTCAATGGGGCTTGTTGCTGCATTTGCTGATAGAAAGCTTTTTTAGAAACTAATATAGTGTTTAATTGTTGGAAACAGGATATTGTCACAGTGAGTGATCAATTCAGGTGCTCCATCTGCTCATTTTAGTTCTTGATTTATCACTTGTAGAACAATATATTTTTACAACAAAAGTTCATCTTTTTCCTTGTATGATGTTGCTCATGGATTTTCTTCCAGCATTGAAGAATTTATACCGTTGTTGAGAGAGCGCATGAGTATTCTCAATCCTTATGTCCGCCAATTTTTGGTTGGGTGGATCACTGTATTGGACAGTGTTCCAGAAATCGACATGCTGGGTTTTCTTCCTGATTTTCTTGACGGTATATGTTCATGATTGAAAGTTGGTAAACGTCGGTGCTCTGTTTGGTAGAGAGAGATGGAAAATGGAAGGGAAGGGAAGGGAAGGGAAGGGAGGAGGGATGGAAGAGATATCCATAGGGAAAGGAATGGAGCGTTCCTCCTTTTGTTTGGTTTAATAAATAAGAAGGAAGTGTTAAAGGAAAGAAGAGAATATTGTATATTGTATTGTTATACCCTTACATTAAACAAGTATAATTTCTTTGGAGGAGAGAATTTTTTTCTTCTCCCAAACTGTCCACTTTTGGATGGATTGAAAGGTGTGGGTCCGGAGGGAAAAGCCATCCCTCCCCTCTTCCATACTACCAAAAAAGTGGTTCTGCCCTCTTCTGTCCTTCCCTTTCCTTCCTTACCCCCTTCCTCCGTGCCAAACAAATTGCTAGTGTGTGGTTCAAGTTTTTTTTGGAAGATATATCTGAACTCTGATGATTTTATTGAATATCAGGTCTGTTTAATATGTTAAGTGATTCCAGCCACGAAATTCGGCAACAAGCTGATTCAGCACTCTCAGAGTTTCTTCAAGAGATTAAGTACTCCCCAGTAAGAGTTCCACTGATATGGCATGTGCAAACTTTGTATGGAATCCCACATTCATCGGTGCCTGGTGTGTTGCCTTTCTTTTGAAAGAAATGCAACAGCCATGGGCAACTTTTGCTTTCACTTGCACTCCATCTGTGTCAACGTAAAATCTATTCCGGAAAATGGGTTCAGCATTTTCCGGTTTTTGGTTGTCAATAGAATGTTTTACAAAGATTTTCAGGAAATGAAAGTAGCGCATGATTTACGGAAAAAAATTTCGTAGCTCATTTTCCAAACTAATACCTACAAATGCAATGCCTAATTAATCAACATGCCTATTCTCACATATATGGGGACGTATACACAAACACGTATTCATATACATGTGTAGATACTGTTGAGATTGTTTGTCCCACATCGGGGACTTATAACCTTGGTACTCAATATATAAGTCCAAGGGGTCACTCCACCCATTGCCAATTGGTTTTGGGTTGGATGCTCCAATTTAACATGGTATCAGAGCCTTGTTTGTGGGAGGTCCTGGGTTCGACTCTCCATCCCCGCTTTGTTGTGCATATTTGCACTTTGTTATTTGTCTCCACTATGATGGAGTTTGGTTTGTTTGCTCTCCACGTGCAAGTCGGGGTTGCACGTGAGGGAGGGTGTTGAAGCTTGATATACATTGTTGGGTCCATTCTCTAACAGCTTAAGCTTTTGGAGTAGTTGGTAACTTAACATGGTATCAGATCAGGTTATTGTTGGGCCCAATTTGTCCACGTGTGCTCCTCGTCACCCTATCTCAGTAATCCACGTGTTTGGTTCTCAGTCATGCCACACGTGCGGGGGCGTGTTGAGATTGTTTGTCCCACATCGGGGACTTATAACCTTGGTACTCAATATATAAGTCCAAGGGGTCACTCCACCCATTGCCAATTGGTTTTGGGTTGGATGCTCCAATTTAACAGATACAAAGACGTATACCTTCACACTATGTAGCACGGCTACGGACGTGACACGATACGACACGGAGATGGCAATACGGAAAATCCCAAAAATGTAGGATATGGGTACGGCTAGGCTAAGAAGCACTGCCACGGACACGACACGACTCAAATACGGCGACACGCTATTTCTCAAAAAAGCATGATACGACACGTCGGGGACACGAATTTTTCAAATATTTTTTAAAATATATATTTTACCATGTCTAATTAAAATTAGCATAAAAGCACATACTAGAAGACATGTTCCCTAGTCTAAGAAGGTAAAATTTTGATGGACAAAAAAAATGATAATTAGAATCTTAGGTAAATTTGCTAAAAAAATGGATAACTAATGTTAGTTAGCTAAATACTTTGGTTTGCTAAAAAAAATTGATAACTTGGCTAACTACTGTTTATAAACCCTAGTAGACAACAACTATTAGATTTATAAGCCCTGATAGACAACAACAAAACCCTAATGTATTATTTTAGGTACAATAAGAGAGAAGGAGAAGAAGAAGAAGAAGAAGAAGAAAAAGAAAAAGAAAAAGAAAAATGAAAAAGAAATACTGTGAGGGTCACGGTAGGTGTGCGTGAGGGATGTGAGAGTCGCAATACCACACCGGAAGTCGCGTGAGGGTCGCCGGAGGAGGCCGTGAGGGTCACCGGAGTCGCTGCAGGTTGTGAGGCTCGCCGAAAGTCTGCGACCACACACTCTCTCTCTCTCTCTCTCTCTCTCTTTGTTTGCCGTGAGAAGAACTGAATGTGTTTGTTTTGGACCTTTAGGTTTTATCTTTCTTTTTTCTTTTTTCAGACCCTAAAGTTTCTTTTATTTTTTGTTTACAACTCCCAAGTATTTTTAAACCTTTCATAAACATCCAATATTTATAAAACTTAATAAAAATTATAAATTTACCCACGAAATTTCAAACTTGTTTTAAAAAATCATCACTAGCGTGTCCTGTGCGTGTCAGGGACGTATCCCTTGCGTGTCGGGGATGTGTCGGCCAAGAAAATAAGATTTAAATACTTGATTTGAAAATAGGAGTATTCGACACATATCCCGAGCGTGTCGGGGACGTATCCCTTGCGTGTCGGGGAAGTGTTGGCCAAGAAAATAAGATTTAAATTTTAAATACTCTAATTCGAAAATAGGAGCATCTGACAAGTATCCCGAGCGTGTCGTGTCGTATCAGTGTCGGATACTCGAGTCGATACTGATACGAGCCTCAAATGAAGTGTCGGTGCTTCATAGTGGCTAGGATATGTCGAATTAATATAAAGATTTTTTTCCCCAATAGTATGTTTTAAGTAAAATAAGAAAAAGAGGATTGAACATAAGCATTACACATTCATCCGTAGCAACTAGCAACTTAGCAATATTGTTTTAGCATTACCTTAAAAAAAAAATGTGAAAAACCCTAACATAGTATAAGAAGTTAGGGCCGTGTCCCTCACGTGCTCCAGCTGTGTCCGAAATTAAACTTTTAATAATAAGAGGCTAACACATTTTGGCTTGTCGGACACATATCCTGGTGTGCCCACGCTTGCCTGTGTCTCCCGTTTGTCCGATACACATACATCGCCCAAAATGAAGTGTCCATGCTACCTAGCCTTCACATATTATCTTCATGTAGTGATTTAAACAAAGAATAATCCCGAGTAATGCTATGCTTCCCAAATCCAAATCCCAAATGATGTGGTAGTGCGTCCACTGGATTTTGATTGGAGGATATTGAAATCCAGAGGATATTGAAATCCAGTGGACGCACTGCCACATCATTTGGGATGGAGATTTGGGAAGCATAGCATTACTCGATAATCTCAATGTTTATCATGGATATGAAGTACCTTATACCGAAACAAATTTTATTATTCATTTGTAATTTTAATGATTCGAGCAGTGCTATTCTTGAAGTCTGTAGATTATGGTCGAATGGCTGAAATACTGGTGCAGAGGGCAAATTCTCCAGATGAATTTACCCGGTTGACAGCTATCACTTGGGTAAGTTCTTTGATGCATAAGGTTAATAGTGTATCATGTATTTTCTTCCAAGCTTGGTCTTTTCTAATACTCAATATATGTGGACAAGTTTCACTTTAACATTGGAGAAGTTTGGCTAGTATTATTAAGTTTCCACTGTCAATTTGAATTCACTTCTGTTATGCAGATAAATGAATTTTTAAAGCTTGGTGGGGACCAGCTTGTTCCTTATTATGCCGATATTCTGGGTGCCATATTACCAAGCATAGCCGATAAAGAAGAGAAAATAAGAGTTGTAAGTTGGTTTGCTGTTTCTTCTTCTTCTTCTTCTTCTTCTTTTCTCCCGAAGTAACCATTAAACTTTTTTTCTTAAATACCTTACTTTTTACAATACTTTATTCTATCTTAATAACAACGAGGTTGCCCGTGAAACCAATGAAGAACTTCGTGCAAGTGAGGCAGATCCAGCTGAAGGATTTGATGTTGGAGCGATCCTCTCTATTGCGAGGAGGTGTAGTTCTTGTAACCTTGTGGAAAAAACTTGGCTTAACAATTACTCACTATTTGCAATCTTGTTGGTTAATTTGGCTTTTGGGCTATTAACAGAGCATCAAGAAAGCTACTTGATAAGTTGATATAGTTTAGAAAATAACTATTGCAAAAAGATTACTATAATGTACGAAGTGTAAGGATTGGTACGGCTTGAATTGGTAGGGGATGGTAATTAGTGCCTTTTTCTGTCTATCAGGCAATTGTCTAGTGATTGGGAGGCCACCCGAATTGAAGCATTGCACTGGATTTCAACCCTTCTAAATAGGCATCGTGCTGAGGTAGTTAGAGAATAATCGATTATTTTCCTTTCCGGTTTTATTAGTAGGTTTATGATATAATTGTATTCACTCAACTTTTACCACATATACTGGTCGGACAGAAGGCCGATTGTTATTGGATATGAAACTTTTCTTTTGGCTCTTTATTTTCCATGATTACTTATTGATGGAAATGATTCTTTTGCTTGTCCTTGTATTATTCTATTGAGCATCTCTATCCATATTTTCGAGTCTGATTTTAGAGGGTTCTAAATTTTAATTTTCTACTTGTAACAGGTTTTATCATATCTGAATGATATTTTTGACACACTTCTAAAGGCACTGTCAGATCCCTCTAATGAGGTAACCTCCCCTTTCTACTAGTCATTTAATTTCTGCTGATTATCTCAAGTATCCATTTTTTGTTTGTTTGATAAAGTTGAAAAGTATGTATTGAAAACTTTATCTAGTACTTATGAATAATTTAGGCATTGAATTGGCAAAATTGAAAACATGGGGGTGAACTTAGAGTTCAGATTAATTTAGAAACACATCACTGCAGACGTTTGGATTCAATAGTTTGGTTCTTGCCAAGCTGACTCCTTTTGATGAAATTCATGTGAAAAGTAGTGCCTTTAATGTTTTTACTTAGCCAACAGCGGAAAAAGGATGTGTTCTTCCTCGGGCACTTTGTAATATTTAGAACACTATTAAATGTTAAGCACTTTCCATCCTGGACCCTCAACCTCTGCTTACATCTCCACTGCCTCTTTTGCCTTATACTGTTTTGACTAGTGTACTTTGATTTTTTATGGGATAATGTTCCATGTTCACTAAATTCTTTTCCGTTTTCTGGTGCCAAAATATATGGCATCCTAGTAGCCCTTGGGAAAACCCTTGTCCATTCGCAACTGTATTAAGCTATAGAAATTCGAGCATTAATTTCAGTGTACATTTTACTAGTCTGCAGAGATGCTTGTGGCTTTCCTGAATTATAAGGACATGAATGGATGTTTATGTAGTTATTATCTATTCTTTGATGTATATATGTTGTAAATCACCTCAGCGTAGTACCAAATAGAGGACACTATTTCTCATAGGAATTTATCGGTTTGGAATTTCCCCAGGTAGTTCTGCTGGTACTTGAAGTGCAAGCATGCGTAGCGAGAGATCCTCAGCACTTTCGGCAGCTTGTTGTTTTCCTAGTGCATAACTTCCGGGTTGACAACTCTCTCCTCGAGAAGTGAGCGTCCCCTTCCTTTTTTCTCCCTTTCTCTCATCTAGTTTTTGGCGCATTTATTTGGGTTAGTTACATTTTACCCTCATGTGGTTAAGTCCATTTTCACTTTGCCCCCCTCGTGGTTCAAAAGTGGACATTTAACCTCTCTGTGGTTTTGGACTAAAGTGAAACTACTAAATGTCTCTCAAAATAGCCCCACATGCAGATTTAGTGTTAAAATTAGCCCCACATAGGAGTGTTAAGTGTCGAAATTAACCCCACATAGGCAGTTAACCGCAAAATTAGTCCCACGAAGGCGTCAAGTGTTAAAAGTTAGCCCCACATAGGTGAGTTAAATGGCAACATTATCCCTATATAGGGGTTTAACCCCAAAATTAACCTCGCAAAGGAGGTAAAGTGTTAATATTTTTGGCCAATTTTAGAATTTAGTTTTGAGGGAAATTTTAACAGTTTGACTTCAGTCCGAAACCACAAGGGGGTTAAGTGTCCACCTTTGAAGCACAGGGAGGTAAAGTGAAAATACGCCTAACCATAAGGGGTAAAATGCAATTAACCCTATTTTTTTTTTCTTTGGTTTTGTAGAGTTTGGTTTGGAGCTGTTTGGGAATGTAAAGTATTGGTTCTTTAAATTGAAGTGTTTGGTGAATGGTAGTTTCTTGCGCATATGTTTGTGCCCAGTCTAATCTTATCTTAAATTGGTTCTTTGCCAAGCCAATATAAGCTTGGTTGACATTAAAACTAGATTGAAAGTGGGACTGAGAAGAACCTGATCCTATTTAAGTATTCCTAATCGGGCCCTTAGTGTGCTGGATTATTCTGGTTTTATATTCTAGTAATTATGTTTATTGAGTTCTACATTTATTTATCTACTTGCAGACGCGGAGCTCTGATTATTCGCCGACTTTGTGTACTTTTAGACGCTGAAAGAGTCTACAGGGAAATCTCCACTATACTTGAGGGAGAAGCTGACTTGGATTTCGCGTCAATTATGGTTCAGGTTTTAACATCTAAACAACACATTCAATTGTAGCACCCTTCAAATATAGACCTGTTTGCAGTTTAGTCTCTCATCATTCAATTGTAGCAATTTGGTCCCTTAACTCTTAGGCCAATTGCAATCCCGTCAACTTCCATTTGAAAATGTGATGGGTTGACAATCCACCAGGTGGCAAGTTTCCGTAATTCTTCAAAAGGAAGCTGGCATAATGTTGACTTTGCACTTATCCTTACCAAATTGCTTGAGTTGGAAGAGGAGACCAAACTGCAATCGATGTATTGTTCCAGTGGGCAGTATTTTAAATGCATTTTACCAAAAAAAATAATCCTGGAGTCTACTTAATTTTGTTTGCATGTTTTAATTATTTAATATGATTTGGATACCTGTGAACGATATAAGAAAATTGAATTCCTGAGGTCTCCAAAACATTCGTTTGCATGGTATAATCTGGTTCATACAGTGTATACGCAAAGCACTTGTCTAGTCATTTTGAGCCATCCCGTGTCCCCTTTGTTCTTTCCAGTGATGCTTCTTATTTCTGATTGCAATGACTCATTTTTTCAACCTTACATATCTATTTTCAGGCTTTGAACTTGATTCTGCTTACTTCATCTGAGTTAGCTCAGCTTCGTGATCTTTTGAAACAATGCCTGGTCAACACTGCTGGGAAAGATTTGTTCCTTTCTTTGTATGCTTCATGGTGCCATTCACCAATGGCAATAATAAGCCTCTGCTTAATATCTCAGGCAAGACTCTAAAATTCCATAGTATCCTGTTTCAGATTTTTTTCTCTAGAGTACCTCTAGTCTTTCTTTCTTTCTCTCCTTCTTCCTCTCTGCTTCCCTTTTTGACTGTGTGTCGTAAATTAGTAATATTTCATCCTATGTAGCGCAGATATGGACATAGAGACGCAGAAGATCTTAAAAATGAAGGATACAAACACGGAGAATAAAAATTTTATATATATAGCATGTATTATTAATTAATCCTAGAATATATTGTGGCAGGTCCATTCCCATTTCCTAAAGTAAACCCATTACAACACTACTTATCTCATGTTGCTCTTCTAGTAAGACTTTCACCTCAAAATTTAAGAGCTGTTTCTAATGAGCCGCCTTTTGTGTCCCATTTCCTGTGCTGGCCATCCGATACTTGTCCGAAGTAAAAAAACATTAAGACATTTTTTTCAGTTGTGCACACATGTTGGCACGCATCTGACGCATGTGAGACATATGAATGGATATGCTCATATGCATCCAAATTGGAGTGTGCCTGCTATATAGATTTTTTATCTCCATTCGCCCGAGGCTCATCTTTTTGCTGCATTCTTGGTTGCTTTGCAGACTTATCAGCATGCAAGTTCTGTCATTCAATCTCTGGTTGAGGAAGATATCAGTGTCACATTTTTTGTCCAGCTGGACAAATTAACCCACCTACTGGAGACTCCGATTTTCGCTTATCTTAGGTTGCAGGTGCTTACTTGCCTTTTTCATTAGTAGTCAGGCTTCAAGCTTCCCCTTGCTTATCTTATTTTTCTTGTTATTTTTGTGTTGGAATGCACATCTCATTTTTCATAACTCATAAGTTTGCCCATCCTGGTGAATAGTTGTGATGACTGTTTAACTGCTATGGTCTACAAACGTTTTGCCTGCTTGCTGGGATGCTAATGTTTTCCCATTCAGTAGCCTTGCTTGTTCTGTGTTTTAACTAAATTCCTTTTCGAAGGTATAGCTCAAGTTTATTATTGTTGGATATCTCAAATCGCCCGGGTAGAGCCCCGCCACATGTATTTCTTATAAGCCTGGGTAATCCTCCCCTGATAAGTCGTCTTTTGAGGGTAAGTCAGGCCCATTGTTCTTTCTATTTGGGTATCAGAGCTAGGTTGGGTTCTACTCCTTGTTGGGCTTACCCTATTGCTGCTGGTGAAAGGGGGTGTGTTGGATATACCACATAGCCCAGGTAGAGCCTCCCCGCATGTGCTTGTTATAAGCTTGGGTAATCCTCCCATCTTAAGGTGTCTTTTGAGGGTGATTTAGGTCCAATGGTCTTTCTATTGTTATGCATCCATACGGTCAGATATTGTAAGAAGTGGTGATTGGTCCCTTTCCAATTTACTAAATTTGACAGCGGTGCTGAAGTTTCAAACGCTTTTTGGGTCATTAAAGACTTTTAAATCTATTTTGTTCTCCTTTAACTTCTGAGACAGCAATAACTCAGAAGCGAATACTAGAGCAAAATCAGTAGAACAATATCACTTATTTTTGTGTTTACTTGACGAGCACTTCAAGATTGCTGCGAACAATTAGTTATTCTCACTGATGACTATAACAAAATAAAAACCGTGAAGATACGACTAGGGTTTGTACATCCTGTTACTGAATTGTCTTTGACATATATAAATTCTTATAGTGATATCACTGTGCCATGTAAACTACCATTCTGGTCTATGGCAGTGATCATTTATTTAGTTGATGGCTATGTGTTAACATGGTTAAAACCATTATCCTCATACTTGGTAATTGAAGATTATTCAAGTTTGCATTAAATTCCACTTCCTATAATCACAATTCTTTTAAGTTTTAAGTATCTCTCCGCAATTTTGTGTGCCTTGCAGCTTCTAGAACCTGGAAGATATATTTGGTTGCTGAAAGCCTTGTACGGTCTCCTGATGCTCCTTCCCCAGGTATTTAGGATATTTTGTGACTTATCTCTTTGGTTTATATTAAATCTGACGTCAGGCATGGTTCAAAATGTCTCTTGGTCTTGGATCTAAGGATTTAGAACATTTTAAGCCGTGGTATTTGTTCTCTCTCTTATTGTAGGATACTGTTATGTTTGTAGGATACTGTTATGTTTTTGAGCTCTCCGAGAGTCAGTGATCGCTGTTTAGTAGTTTGACTTTTGCGTGGTCACTCTTAGTTGGTTTTGGTCACTGTTATAGCTACCATAGAATAATGATTTTTTTATTAATTGGGACAGTTACCTATTAAAAAAGGGTAATGCCATGTGCACATAAAGTGTGCACTTAAAAGATCTGGGCCATTTATTTCGGTGGGGTCGATGCCTGCATACATGGGATCCACCGAAATGAATGGCCCAGATCTTTATGTGCACATTTTATGTGCACCAATCATTACTCATCAAAAAAAATGTTTGAAGTCTTAAAAGTATTAGGAAATGTTAAATTTCTGGCTTTTCTACTCAAAGAACACTAGATAGTGAGATGTTACATATCGTTACGAGCAAGTTTTTTTTATTAAAATTGCTAGCATCCAAGTTTAATTGATAAATCAACATAAGCATATATATTTGTAAAGTTGAAGTCCTTTTAATTCTATAGCTTATCGTTTGGAGTCTTTCTCAAGGTCATCAATCTGGTGGTATTCTCTGTGTTTTCTGCTTTCGGAGTTGGGATCTTTTGATTTGTGTGCATCTCTGTCAGCCTCACTCTTTTGTTCCTCTGCCATTTCTTTTCAAAATTCGAGAGGAAGAGATGACTACATGTAAAAGTTAATGACTACACAATTAGTTGAACTTCTATACAAGCAAGGATCAAAATTTCATTTTGTTTCCATCGAAACGGCCGAAACGTTTCCTATTCCTGGGTCATGGAAACAACACAACCATGGAATTTTGAAATTCTATGGATTCCACCGAATACGACTTTGTTTCTTTTGTTTCCATCGAAACATGATTGTTTCCATCGAAACAGACTTATGATTCCATATCGTTTCATTTGATTCTACTGAAACATGATTGTTTCCATCGAAATACGCCTATGGATGTGTATTTGTCGTATGACCAATCATTTTATTTAGGGGATGGCTTATTAGCTTACTAGGTGCTTATATATAACTTTTGTATTATATGAAGTATTTTGTGTATTCTATGAAGTGTGAGACAGTATATTGGTGACTTAATCTT
Organism: Hydrangea macrophylla; assembly: GCA_033977485.1. Classification (NCBI taxonomy): domain Eukaryota; kingdom Viridiplantae; phylum Streptophyta; class Magnoliopsida; order Cornales; family Hydrangeaceae; genus Hydrangea; species Hydrangea macrophylla. The sequence continues at coordinate 23,784,120 of CM066987.1, read as the reverse complement.
CATGTATTTTCAATTTGAACTACATATTTTTAATATAACTACATATATAGACCTCTCAAAGATTCAATTAATCAATTATTAGCTTTATACGTGCATATAGTTAAGATTGAAGTTATGTTTCCACATGTTTCCCAATGTTTCCAATTTTTTCCGGTGTTTCCACATGTTTCCTAAATGTTTCCGAAACATTTCCATTTCTGGGAAGACCAAAACGAAATTTTGATCCTTGTATACAAGTAAATCTAGAATTTCTTTATTGTGCGGTGGATAACCGATTGTTGTACCAAAGTGAAGATTTGAAGCTCGAGCATAATGCGCATAACCAGCTTTCAAAGTTCAAGAGTTTTTTAGGGGGCTTCAATGAATGTCCAGCACGCAAGTTCACAAAGTTAATTAGTTGTGCCTTTAGTGCATTAATTTAACGTTTCCATGCATTTTATTCTTTTACCCTTCAATGCAGCAAAGTAAGGCCTTCAAGGTTTTACGAACTCGACTGAAAATTGTACCTTCATACTCCTTCAGTGGTGAGCAGTTCAAGAGAACATCGTCAGGCAATCCTTACTCGCAAATTCATTACTTGATGAGCGGATCTCAAGTCTCTGAGGATGGTGATTCGATTGAAGATTCACAGAGTATGCATAATGGAATAAAATTTTCTTCTAGGCTGCAACATTTTCAACAAATCCAGGAACAACATCGTCTGCATTCAAAGTCACGAGCACAATCACGTTACAGTTCTACTTCATCGGTAGATTCGGTACAGGTTCGCTGAGTTTCTATAATATTATGTTCATTATCTTATTATCTCTGTGATTAGTACACTTTCAACTTTTGTAGCCCGGATATGGACACATGACACAATTAACAGAGACAGCAACATGACGAATCTTTAAAATGTAGGCGACGGACATTGCAAGTAAAAAATTGTAGATCTTTTCATTATATATACGTTAATATCGCATTATGCCGTGTCCACAGTCCACTATTGGTTACTTAATGCTAAATAAACCCATTACTTATCTCCCATTTTTCTTCTTCCTTCCTACTTAGGAGTCCTTTATTCCATTTGGGAATGGCCCAAATTAAGATTTCTCTTTGAAAAGCCAACATAATTTACTACACAGTTTTCACATTTACCTTTAATTATATACAGTAAAACTCTCTGGTTTGGTTTGGTACAATATTGGAGTTTTAAACTTAGAAGAAGGGCAATAATGGAAATAGCAAATTTTCACATTAATAGATTGAGTTTCCTTAAATAGTTGGAATCCCAACAAGGGTCCTTTAATTTGGGACGGATGGATATATTAAGACTTTTATCTCAAAATTTTATAACATTTTCAGAGGAGCCATCTTGCCATGTCTGGCGTGTATCTGGTGAAAAATATATTTTAAGACACATTTTAAAAGTTCAGATGTCGCTTCGAAAAGAAAGGATGCTAGTGTCAGATCCCAAGAGACTTCGATTGTTCTAGTGTCAGATCCCAAAAAAAGAGAGTAATTTAGTCTTCCCTATACTGCCATCTAATGCTTCTTTATCAATTGTTCTGTTAGACCAATGGTTGTTTAGCTTTTAATGTTTGAGAGTGAAGTTGTGTGTAGCGAGGAATTTATTTCAATGGGAGTCGTTCAATAAGTTCTGTATGCGTTAAGTTCTCTTAAATATAATTAACAGAAATACTCCTAAATCTTGAAAATACCCAAAAAGGCAAAAACAGAAGAAGTTAAAGTACATATAATCTGGATACTTCAACAAACAATTATGCAATGACATCACTGGGAATTGGCAACACCGACAAGAAGGGGAAGGAATAAGAATAAACTTTGGTAGGTGTGAAATCAAAGAATATATAAAATAGTCTAGATTTTATATGTCGTCTATCTTGAAGGAAATTTTTGCACTCTTATCTTCGGTGACTTTATAAATTTATAACTTCGTTCCTAGTGTCCTCAGGGACATATTTCTCAGTGTATATTATCCAACAATTATGCCGCATTTATCGTCCCCGATGTGGGCAAAAAAAAAACACTTCAATGGGAATTATTTGCCAAGGAGTTAGATTGAGGTTTTTACAAATAATATGGGTCAATGAGCTAGACCACCAATTCCCTATTAGTGTTTAGCGCACATTCATTAGAGCTTTTTCGTGTGAATTTGAGTATTGAAAATTGACCACCATCTGTCACCTCTCGTCCATTGTTCAATATTAGCGTGGGGTCTTTTTTGGCAGAAGAATAAATAAAAATCCCCCAAAACTACCAAATATTCTGCACAGGCCACAACTTTTGCAATGCTTGTGGCTCCGCCCATCTGAAATTACTAATCGCTTTTTCTTTCCTTTTTTTTTAGTGTGTTTTAATTGTGATTTCCATCAGCCAATGCAGGAAGTGCAAAGACCAGAAGAACCCCGTCAACCTTCCCCGACTCCAAATATGAGCAGGCCTCCTTCAAGATCATCACGTAGAGGTCCGGGACAGTTACAACTTTAGTTGTATTGCTTCGTATACATTATACACGGATCTCAATGTTGGCAAGCTCCGATGAGATCTCTCGTAGCATTTTGTAAATTGTATATTCTTAGTAGGTTGTTTTATTCAACTGATCAAAGGTTGGGATGATGGGAATTTGGTTTGGAATTGTGGTTGGGCCTATCTCAAGCTATTCTTTGTCTTTGTTGAGGGAATGTGTACCCATGTGGTTCTGTGATTTTTTAATTGAAAACCATGTGGGCAAGAGGGTAGAATTTTGGTTTAGGAAAAATGCAGTTTGGGCAAGTGTTCATACATTGCCACTATTGAAACAAATTATATCATCGAAGTTTTTTTTTCGCTCTTTTTCGGGAGATTATCCTCTTGTTTGGTGACTTTGCCCATATCAATGTTTGTTACACCATAATTATTCCTACTTAGCACTGCTGTATTCAGTATGTTTATATCTCTTCGTATTTGCGGTCTTTTCCTTGGAAAATAGTGAAAATGAAAGGTAGGAAAAGAAAATCTTAACTTCAAAACACTCTTTTTTATTTTGGGTTTATTATATTTTATCCTCTGTGGTTAGGGCTCATTTTCACTTTACTCCATTGTGGTTTAAAAGTGAACACTTAATCTTCTTGTGATTTTGGATTAAAGTGAAACTACTAAGATTTCTCTCAAAATCGTCCCACATGGAGATTAAGTGTTAAAATTAGCCCAGCATAGGAGAGTTTAAGTGTCAAAATTAATCTCACATATGCAGTTAGCCCAAAATTAACTTCTAAAGGTTTAAGTGTTAAAAATTAGCTCCACATAGGTGGGTTATATGGCAGAATTATCACCACATAGGGGATTAACCTCAAAATTGACCTCATAATAATAGGGGTTAAGTGTTAATATTTTTTTGCCAATTTTAGAATTTTTATCAGTTTTGAGAAAAAATTTAACAATTTCACTTTAGTCTGAAACCACAAGAGTGCTAAGTGTCCATTTTTGAATCGGGCCTAACCGCAAGGGAGGCAAACTGTATTTAACTATTTTATTTTATTGTTATTATTTTCTATTATCACGCGCCGGGAAAATCTTTTTGTTCTTCTATACGCGTTTCGCACAGAATAAACCACTAAGAAATATCAAATTTCCCTTTTCCTTCCGCTTTACATCTGAAATAAATAGGGCGCTAGTGTTTTTGTATGTATTTGTTTTTGAGTTAATTACACTTTATCCCTTTTATGGTTTGACCCGATGACACTTTACTCTCCTGTGGTTTAAAAGTGACAACTTTCTCCATTTGTTTTCGGACAAAGTGGAACCATTAAAGAATTTAAAGGAAATGTTTAAGTTACTAAAATACCCTCAAATCACAGGGGGCTAAGTGGTCACTTTTAAACCGCAGGAGGGTAAAGTATCATTGGGTCAAACAATAGGGTGTAAAGTATAATTAATACTTGAAAAAATTGATGCACTTTATAGTCCTTGACACTCTTTATTAGATTCAGTAACGGTTCCATTTTACCCGAAAGGATAGGAGGGGGGTTTAAGTAGTCACTTTTAAACTACAGGGGGTAAAGTGTCATCGGGTCAAACCACAGGGGAGTAAAGTGTAATTAACCCTTTATTTTACTGAGATGAGAGGAGGGAGGGAAAAGAAGGGGTGAGCATAGTGGCTATTACTTGGCTCTGGAACCTCTTAAGGCTCTGTTTGTCTCACACCCCAATCCGCCTCGGGTGGATTAAGACACATGTAATAATGCCATAAGCGCCCAATTACGCTAATTAGCAAGGAAACATGCAAATTACAAAGAAAGGCATGAGTTTAGCAACATAAAAGAACTATGTTGAGACAAAACAGACTCAAGGGTAAAATGGTCATATGAAAAATATAATAAAATTTTATATCAAAAGAAAACTCTTTGAGTCCCGGTTCTAATGCAAAAAAACGGTGCGTGAATCCGAGTTTTTTAGAAAGTGTTATGCACGTTCATGTAAAAGTCGACGTGCTGTGAAACACAGGGGCGGTTCGATCTGCCCATTGAACCAGGATCGATATGTAATAAGAAAAACTGGCAGAAACTTCCCCAGAATGCCCAGATCGATCCACCCTTTTGTCACGACCCATCCCGCTAATGTGCAGAAATAGCACACGTGGCACGCCGCCAAGGCTCAACAAATTCCACTAAAGTAAAATAGCAGCGGATAACACAAGTAAAATACTTTTAAATCAGAGTTATATTAAAATTTTATCCAATTGGAAAAGGTCCAAAAGAATTCAGTTTTAAGAACAGGGGTCCAGTCGACTGATCGATCGATTGAAGACTTGAAGCAGAAAGGAAGAAAAGTTTTCCAACCCTGTCCAGTAGACTGTGACCAGGGTCCAGTCGATTGGGGCCTCAAATTTTCAGTTGACTGGTGCCTTGTCCAGTCGACTGGGTACTATGCATGCAGAATGTGATATTTTTGTGTATGAAACAGTCGACTGAAAACTCATCCAGTCGACTGGTGTAACACCCGTACCCGGAAAAAGGTTTGCTTATTATCTTAATATGCATTATTTGTATAATTAGTGTATATTATGAATTAAGGGGAGGCTTGGACTCACCCATGAAAAAGTGTTCAGAGAAGGACATCATTTGGAAAAGTTCCCAGTGAGGTGGGACAAGTACTGGAGTGAGATCCAATGAATCGTTAATTAGTAATTTGTATTTTAAATGATTAAATGCATTATACATGATTATATGAATATTTGTTAACTTGCTTTCATATTATATTGTTATGTGTTAGCATTAGTTTGGACACCCAAATAAGGGTATAATTGGAAAATATTTATAATTAGTTGGTGCGATAGCAACTTCACAAAATATTTAGGGCCACGTGTGGGACCCATACGGAACTTAGACAAACACTCATTTAAATAATTGGATAGTTAATGGAATGTTTGGGGGATTTCATAATAGGAACTTAGGAAATTCCGGGGGTGCAAATGAAAAGTGGGAAAAAGGGGGGTTTGACACAACATGCTTCTTGCATGCATGTGTGTCAATAGGAGAGAAAGCTCTCCAATTTATAGAAAATAAAGAAAAGATATATATATATATATATAAATAAGGAACATGACTCCGACGTCGTTCTTCCGCCGTTCGTCCAATTCGCGAACCGGAGCCGTAATTGGACTTGTGGAGGTGAGACGATTTCTATACCTTTTAATTTACGTTTAATCGTCGTAATTTTGGTAGCTCACGCTAATCAGTGACACGCGGTTGCCGAATTCTTGTAGGAATTTCTCTGGAGTGAACTTTGGGCTAGGATTTGGAGGAATTATGCACTTCTTGGTTTAATTTGGGTAGATCTTCCTAAGGTGAGTTTTCTACACTAACAAATGATTATGTTTAACTATGTTCAAGGCTTCAATGATGTTAGAGATAATAATTTATGCTTTGGAGCTATGAGAGTGTCTTGTTGTATTGATTATTCATGCTTAGAAGTCATGGAGATGTTTGAAATTGTGAGTTGCATGTTAATTATACGAAAATCGTTGTGCTTACATGTTTATATACTTATATGTTTATATGATTATGTGGTAATCAATGAACACCGGGGAAATGATTCATTAGTTGGGAGTAATAAGGAAGACGAAGAAGAAGAATCCGATAAAGACGGAAGTCCAAGGAATAGAAGTGGCCTCGGGACCAAGGGAAGGTCTTCGGGTCTGAATGAATCATTAAACCGGTGGTTCAGCGATTATGGATATGATAATGTGTTAAATTGTAGCATTGCACATGTTAAGCATTCAATCATGTTTAGATCACTCACTAAGCGTAATGCTTAAGAAAACCATTTTCTGTTTCTGTTGTGGTAAATAACAACCAGCGTAGGTATGAAGCAATATCCGGAGAGGAAGCAACGTGCTTGGGAAAGGGGGAGAGATTGGAATTTGTTTATATGTTTTTAAACATGTAATACAATGTAACTTGTGGCTTGAAGTCCTTGACTTGTGGCTTGAAGTCCTTAACTTGTGGTTGTAGTGTTGGAGAGAATTGGAGTTAGTTTTGGAATTCCATGACTCATGTAGTTAATGTATATTTGAAGAAACTTATGTAATTCTATATGTTAGTGGTTAGCTTTGGGTAGGTAGTTGGAGGTTGTCTTTATAAATTCTATGTATGTCCTTACATTACAACTATGGATATGTGTGAGTTGGTTGAGATTGGACCTTTCCGGCAAGTTTGGAATAGTGTCACAATCATTTTGGGTAGATGTTGTTTGTAAACAAGTTGGTTGCAAGGTTGTTGAATCTATTTTTCGATGATTTTCAATACCTATGTTGGTTTATCAAGAGATGAGTTTCAAGACTTGTTTTGATGCAAATGAGGTAGCATTCATGGTTTAAAATGTTTGGGAATGCTTACGTATGTTTGTAGGCCTGTTTATGACAGTTTTGAAAACTTGGAAGTGCTTTTGAAATAATATTGAAAGTGTCCATGAGGTTTGATTTGGTATTGGTGAAGTTTAGAACTTATAAAACCGGGGAAATCTGCTAAAAACTAAGTTCTATAGAATTCGGATCGATCCGAGTCTTGTGTGGATCGATCCGGAGCACCTGGAGGAACCAGAAATGGCATTCTGCCAAAATCGGATCGATCCGGTTTTGGGGCAGATTGATCCGCAGGTCTGGTTTCAGCCGGACGGCTTTTACGGAAACGGACATAACTCTCTCTAGAAAATTAGGATTCGTGCGCCGTTTTTTGTGTTGGAATTGAGACTCAAAGACCTATCTTTGGGTATAAAATTTTCTATACTTTATTAATGACCATTTTGCCCTTGGGCCTATTTTGTCACAATATAGTTGTTCTATGTTGTTAAACACATGCGTTTCCTAGTAATTCGCTTGTTTCTTTGCTAATTCATATAGTTGACCACTTTTAGCATTGTTACATGTGTCCTAATCCGCACGAGGTGGGTTGGGGTGTGACAATTTTTGGTATCAGAGCATTAGGCTAGAGCCTTTGAGGACGAGTGACGTATATGACGCGTAGTGTGCACGTAACGACACATAGTTGCACAAACATGCATCCACGTTTATTTAGAATGCTTAAAAAGTTGTTTAGCATGCGTAGCATGTTATTTATAGTAACATGCATGGGAATGCTCTTGTGAATGCCAGGCTAATTGTCTGTTAGTAATGGATTCGAAAAAAAGACAAACATCATCATCAAGGGTGGACCGAGTAGAACGAGTCGTTGAAATAATAGTAAGAACGGTGAAAACCAAAATGTCATAGGTTGATGAAGAACCCAAAAACCCAAATCCCGAGGTAAGAATAGAACAACCGATCGCAGAGGAGTTTCCAACAGAGTCCCGACAACATCAAGAAGGTAAGAGATCAAGAGAAAATGTAAGTGAAAGTCAAGGTAATAGTAAAAGAGAAAATGTTGGAAGTTCGTCAACAAGTAATACACCGAGGGAGAGGAAGCCACGTTGTTCAACGTGTAATAAGCAACACTGGGGTGTATGCCTCAAAATTATGGTATGTTATGCTTGTAGACGGGTTGGGCATATCGTAAAGATTTGTCTAAGCGTGAGTGCAAAGTTTAAGGGTAAGTGTTATAAATGTGGTCAACCGGGCCATCGGGCACACAACTGTCCTAATAGATGACAAGAAGGTTCAAGTTCTATAATACCTATGACCACTCCAGGATTTGAACAACCGCCAAAAGGGAAAGAACAACAAAAAGATAGAAGCTCATAACTTATGTTTGAGCCGCTATGAACTTTCAAGTAGCAGCTAAGATTATTAATTATTTATACTTTATATAGGTAATTTAACAAGTTTATTATATCGTAGCAGTTGTCGGGTAATCAGCGATATCGTAAATCATTAGACTTGGGATTTGGTTATTAATAATTAATCGGGATTTCTTTGATTGGCTCTAGTATGCCACGAGTAAGTAAAGTGAGGGTAATACAGGGCTGGCTACGATGGGTGTAGTGTTGTTAATTTGATAAGCTGTTGGATATGCAATGGCTATCGAATAAGTGAGCTACAATTGATTGGGTATTGGTAAGGTGTTGAATTAAAAAAAAAGAGGTTAGCTTCAAGGGAATTAGTATGATGTTGTCTTTCCGTATTATGATAACCGTTAGAATTTGTTAGCTTGGAATATGGGAAGGCAATAACTTGACCTGCTGAGTTAGTTTGATTGAAAGAAAACAATAGAGTTTCCATCAATGAAGCGATGGGATTATAAATGGTATCTGGGGTACCATATTGAAAGAATTTATGGGGCTTAAAGGAACGGGAAATACATGTTGTGAAAATTGTATGCTAGAAAATCAGTTCATTTAAATGTGTTACGATAGAGATTATTAGAATTGTTGTGAAATAAAGAAATCGGGTAAAGGAAATCAGCAGTAATGATTGGGGTCGAGTAAAGCAACAGTTGAGAACAAGTATCCGAACTGTGAGTAAATAATTTGTTGATTAATTCCAGAGATTTAAGTATTCCTTGATATGACCTTAGATATGGGTGTTATTAACGAAAGATTAGAACAAGGGTGTTGAGAAGACATCATTGAGGGCATCATGGTTAATGTAAGTATTTGTGATGCTATCCATAATGAAGTGATTAACCAGAGTTATTTCTTTTGAATGAACTTGAGATGTGAAGGAATTGGTGAAAACCGAGCCAATCACCTGAATTCATAATTGTATGGGTATCCTAACTACTTTGCTGAGTACCAGAAATTTGTTATCAATAAAGAGTTGGCAGTAAATATGTTTGTACTACAACTTCAATTATTTGAATAGAGACATGTGTGAAATCTATGCCGGCATCAGGAATTTGTCGTTTGTGGTGAAATCTTGTATTGGGATTGGATTGAGTGTTGGTGCTGGAATTGTTTATATTTTATCAAAGGGTAGAACTACATGAGACAAATTATCAGATGTAAGAATTGAAATTGGTGGTATTATTTTCATTGAACATTTAGCGGTATTATTTCTACAAGCAAGGATTATGTGGATTGCAGAGATTCATATACTTGCCTGCATTATAAATATCGAAGGTACAATAGAGAAAGGTAACTAGAACTTATGTTTGGCCACGATATGAAAAAAAAATCCAATGCTAATTGGGTTAGGTCTATGTAGTTGCTAATATTTGAAACGAAGATTGGGAGAAGTATTATATCCATATATTGATCATTTGAGAATAACTGCGTGGAGACCTAGAATTATCACGACAAGAAAAGAGATTAGACTTCACTTTACAGTAGGATATGTTGGAATCTAGAAGCCGAGTATGTGATTTGAATGAAGGTTGCTTATGGAAGGGATTTCAGACGAGATTTTAAATTTTTGACAAGATTGCAGAATGTAGTATTGCTAGCGATTGGGTAATTCATAGTACTAACCACACATTTAGTATATGAGATAACTTATTAATCAACTACAGGGGATATCAGTCTTTGAGAATTGATTTAAAGTCCAAGCACTATCAGTTCAAGTCAAAGTTGGGATGTTGAGAAGATTGCATTCATATGGAAATCGTAGACATTCTTTGAAATGTGAGATAACTGGTAATAAAGACAGGATCATGGAAGATTGATAGGGTTATGATAGTTGATGTTAATGATTGTTAAATGAGAATGAGTAGCTAATGCTTGCAATGAATTTTATGGTAAGAATGCCCAAGTCGACGAGATAAGGTGTTGCTATATGAATGATTGAGGACATGTTAACCAGGTAGCAAATTCGTTGAAGTTAATCGAGTTATGTGTAAAGATGAATTGTGAAGTGATATGAAAATAGAAGCCTATCATCGAAAGGTAACATTTGAATTCATAAAAGGTTCTGAATCTTCCAAAAGGCAATGGAAAAGAAACTAAACCATGGTAGAATATCTTACTACAAGATGAAGATGGGCTGGGAAACATATTTCAGGTAAGTGAGTTAAATTTCATAATGATTGAGACCATTTGAAATACTGGGGAAAAGAGAACCAGTTATTTATCGATTGAGACTCTAATCAGAATAATTCAGTATAATTCATTATATGATACAGGGTCAGAAGTCAGACTTGAATTAAGTTATTATACGTGAACTGTTGAAAGTTCAAGAATGAACATTTATAGTTATCTACTACTATAAGGTGAAGAAAGTATCGCCTTTGAAAGGCATAGAACGTTTTGGTAAACGAGGAAGATAATTGGGAGCAAGAGGATGAAATCCGAGATAAATACCTGCATCCATTCGAGACTTGAGGTAAGAGTAAGTTTGGGGGCCAAACTTCCTTTTAGGGAGGGAGAAATGTAACACCCGTACCCAGAAAAAGGTTTGCTTATTATCTTAATATGCATTAATTTGTATAATTAGTGTATATTATGGATTAAGGAGAGGCTTAGACTCGCCCATGGAAAAGTGTTCAGAGAAGGACACCATTTGAAAAAGTCCCCAGTGAGGTGGGACAGGTACTGGAGTGGGACCCAATGAATGGTTAATTAGTAATTTGCATTTTAAATGATTAAATGCATTATATATGATTACATGGATATTTGTTAAGTTTCTTTCATATTATATTGTTATGTGTTAGCATTAGTTTGGACACCCAAGTAAGGGTATAATTGGAAAAGACTTATAATTAGTAGGTAAGATAGCAACTTCACAAAATATTTGGGGCCACGCATGGGACCCATACGGAACTTAGACAATCACTCATTTAGATAATTGGATAGTTAATGGAATGTTTGGGGGATTTCATAATAGGAACTTAGGAAATTCCGGGGGTGCAAATAAAAAGTGGGAAAAATGGAGGTTTGACACAACATGCTTCTTGCATGTGTGTGTGTCAAAGGAGAGAAAGCTCGCCAATTTGCAGAAAATAAAGAAAAGAGAGAGAGAGAGAGAGAGAGAGAGAGAGAGAGAGAGCTGGAGATATAAACAAGGAACACGACTCCGACGTCGTTCTTTCGCCGTTCGTCCAATTCGCGAACCGAAGCCGTATTCGGACTCGTATAGGTGAGACGATCATTTCTATACCTTTAATTTACGTTTAATCGTCATAATTTTGATAGTTCACGCTAATCGGTGACACGCAGTTGCCGAATTCTTGTAGGAATTTCTCTAGAGTTAACTTTGGACTAGGATTTGGAGGAATTATGCACTTCTTGGTTTAATTTGGGTAGATCTTCCTAAGGTGAGTTTTCTAAGCTAAAGAATGGTTGTGTTTAACTATGTCCAAGGCTTCAATGATGTTAGAGATAACAATTTATGCTTAAGAGCTATGAGAGTGTCTTATTGTGTTGATTAGTTATGCTTAGAAGTCATGGAGATGTTTGAAATTGTGAGTTGCGTGTTAATTATATGAAAATCGCTGTGCTTACATGTTTATGTCCTTATATGTTTATATGATTATGTGGTAATCAATGAAAATCGGGGAAATGATTCATTAGTTAGGAGTAATAATGGAGACGAAGAAGAAGAATCTGATAAAGACGGAAGTCCAAGGAATAGAAGTGGCCTCGAGACCAGGGGAAGGTCTTCGGGTCTGAATGAATCATTAAACCGGTGGTTCAGCGATTATGGATATGATAATGTGTTAATTGTAGCATTGCACATGTTAAGCATTCAATCATGTTTAGATCACTCATTAAGTGTAATGCTTAAGAAAATCGTTTTCTGTTTCTGTTGTGGTAAATAACAACCACCGCAGATACGAAGCAATATCCGGAGAGGAAGTAACGTGCTTGGGAAAGGGGGAGAGATTGGGAACTTGTTTATATGTTTTTAAACTTGTAATACAATGTAACTTGTGGCTTGAAGTCCTTGACTTGTGGCTTGAAGTCCTTAACTTGTGGTTGTAGTGTTGGAGAGAATTGGAGTTAGTTTTGGAATTCCATGACTCATGTAATTAATGTATATTTGAAGAAACTTATGTAATTCTGTATTTTAGTGTTTAGTTTTGGGTAGGTAGTTGGAGGTTGTCTTTATAAATTCTATTATTGTCCTTACGGTATAACTATGGATATGTGTAAGTTGGTTGAGATTGGACCTTTCCGGCAAGTTTGGAATAGTGTCACAATCATTTTGGGTAGATGTTGTTTGTAAACAAGTTGGTTGCAAGGTTGTTGAATCTATTTTTCGATGATTTTCAATACCTATGTTGGTTTTATCAAGAGATGAGTTTCAAGACTTGTTTTGATGCAAATGAGGTAGCATTCATGGTTTAAAATGTTTGGGAATGCTTACGTATGTTTGTAGGCCTGTTTATGACAGTTTTGAAAACTTGGGAGTGCTTTTGAAATAATATTGGAAGTGTCCATGAGGTTTGATTTGGTATTGGTGAAGTTTAGAACTTATAAAACATGGTAAATTTGCTAAAAACTAAGTTCTACAGAATCCGGATCGATCTGGGTCTTGTGCGGATCGATCCGGAGCACCTGGAAGAACCAGAAATGGCATTCGGCCAAAACCGGATCGATCCGGTTTTTGGGCGGATCGATCCGCAGGTCTGGTTCAGCCAGACGGCTTTTACAGAAACGAACATAACTCTCTCTAGAAAATTCGGATTCGTGCGCCGTTTTTTGCATTGGAACCGGGACTCAAATACTTATCTTTTTTATAAAATTTGCTATACTTTATTATTGACCATTTTGCCCTTGGGGCCTATTTTGTCACAATAGAGTTATTTTATGTTGTTAAACACATACATTTCCTAGTAATTCGCGTGTTTCTTTGCTAATTCGTATAGTTGAGAATTTGTAGCATTGTTACACGTATCCTAATCCGCACGAGGCGGGTTGGGGTGTGACAATTGGAGCCTTCGAAATCAGAAAGAATTAACTGACGGGCACAGAGGTCCAGTCGACTGAAACACTGACCAGTCGACTGATTCATCTCAGAAATACCCAATTCTGTAGCATTTTAAACCAAGGCTCTTTAGACCAATTCCCAAAACCAACACGATTTTAATCTACGATTCAAAACATATATACAAACGTGTTGTCATACCCACTCACGTGATATTTAACTATAGTACTTAAGCATGCATGGTATGCTCATTGTTGTGTTAATTAACATGTGTGAAGTGAGTGATGGCTCACTAGTTGTTCAGGGTGTCTTTTGAGAACCCGGTATTTGACCTTGAAGGCAGTCCAGAAAGTGGGCATGCGAGAATTCCCTACGGTTGGGAAAATGAGTAATAACTCATAATTATGTGCTTAAATGTTTATTTAGGCATATGTGAATATAATTGATTATTATATTATTGATAGCAACTCTTTGGGGTCATTAGATACCTGGTGAAGACAAAATTGAACATGTTACATAATTTGGTAAGCTAACTGGCAACTTCATAAAATCATGTAGAAACTTGCGTTTTAGCAACCAAACGGAACTTAGTCGGAAACTTATATTGTCACGCCCCGACGTAGCATAAATAAGGAAAGCGTTTAATTTCCTTTATGAACCCGTAGGTCGCGACAGTTTGAAGGATCGATTCCGTCCCAAACGTCGAACAACAAAAAAAAAAAAAACCAATAATAATCAGAGCAGAGCAATCAAGGCTTACAAAAATTTTTCTAACTTATTACATCTTATGATACGGGGTCAACTAAGGCACAGACCGCCTTGAAAACAAAACAATAACTTAGTGTCTGTTACAGTCATCCTTAAACACGAACAGTCTAAAACTTCAAAACATATAATAAATAAACAGTTTCCTCATTCCGAAAGCAGCAATTCTCAATTAGCATAGTCGTATGATTCCTCCTGGTTATAACCTGAAAAGCCTGAACACGAATGTCCAGGACGCATCAACGTCGTCAGCTTCAAGAAGCTGATGAGTATTAAAAACATAGCTTTGAATGTAAATCATACCCATTTACCTTTTTCCATTATCAGTTTGTAAAATCAATAGTTAAACCGCAGAAAGAATTCATTTTATAAAGCAACAAGGAATATATTAAAAGTCTTTCATTCATAAGGACAGTTTCTCGTGTATGAGACAATGCACCATACTCAGCTTGCCGACTCTTTTCTCTCGACAGCCACGACAACCCACTATCCTACTCCTGGTATCTTTGAAACACTCAGATAGCCACACTTTAGCAACGGGGCGCCAGGGAGTGTCCAGTTTGCCTCACACTTTGGTCCGGGGTACCAGGGAGTGTCCAATGCCTCACACTTTGAATACCCTAACCGCCATGCAAATACCGGGGCAACCCCTCACGCAGTATCCAGACTCGAGTATCAGGGAGTGTCCATAGGCCACACTTTAGCACTACCATGGGTGCCAGGGAATGTCCGAGTTCGGCTTCACACACTTTAACGCTTCCATGGGCGTAAGGGAGTGTCCATATTTGCCACCGTCGCATTTCAAAGATACCCTCACCACAATTCTCAACCACAACCACAATCTCAACCACAACCTCGTACTCTTTCCACACTGACCATTACTCTTTCCACACTGACTAACACCCACGTGCATGTACCACTGACCCCATATGAATGATATGCACTTAATCGAAAGCAAAATGCTGAATTAAAGGAACAACGCGCGTACGGGGATTGATAAGTCATAATACAATGTTTTAATCATTCAAACATAACCAAAAGAGTTCTGATTTACTAAATTTCCCAAACAGGACCTTACCAGTACTTAAAAGTTGAACCAAACAGTCTTTAAACACAAAACAGACAAAAACCACAATCTGCCAGAACTCGCGCGCGCGGGCCTCTCGCGCGAAAGGTCGCTCGCGCGGGCCGCTCGCGCGATATGCCCATTTTTCATTTTTATAAATATAAACTTTTCTGTCTGCCTGAAAAAGTCAAGGTCGCGCGCGCGGATTGCTCGCGCGAAGGGGTTCTCGCGCGACCCTCGCTCGCGCGACCCGTCTAATTTTTACTTTACATATATAAACTTTTACGTCTGCCTGTGGAAACAAGGATCGCGCGCGGGGATCGCTCGCGCAAAATATCGCTCGCGCAAAATATCGCTCGCGCGGGCCACTCGCGCGCGTGATCGTGGCGCGAGGTTTTACTGAGGCTTCTTCTTCCCCGCAGAAACTGCTCTGTTTCAGCTTAAGAGGTCCAAATTGACCCATTTTGCAATTCCAAAGTATATAGGGCATATAATATATGGATCTCTATGGTTTTTCACAAGGATTAGGAATCCATTATCAATTTAACATGAATCAATCTATAATTCAAGAATTTTATGAAATTTCAAAAGGTGTCAAAACTTATTTTCTTATATACTTTTTCATATGAACAAATTAGGCTCTAAAATTTTGGGTATATCATATATGACATGAAATCTATCATATTCATCTAACAAAACAGGTTTTGGTTGAGTTTGGGAAATCTTGATTTTCAAAGCCATGGAGTTCATACGTAAAATCAACAATGGTGTTTTATGATTCAAACATACAAACAGTATTTGAAATATGAAATTACATTCTAGGTGAGTTAATAATACTCACAGAACAAAGATTGAAGACAGATTGTTGAGAGAGAATAAGCAAATAAGAAATTCAAGCTTCAATTGCACAAGCTATGGAGGTTGAGCTCTTTCTTCTTAAAATTGTAAGTTCACTTTCTGAACTTTCTCTCTAAACTCTCTGAAATTGAACTCTTTGCATAATCTCTTTCTCTAAAAAAATTGTATGAATGTGCTCTCAAACTCTCTCTATGCTTCTCAGTTGTAAAGCTAAGGAAGAATGCAGATTGTGTGTAAGAGTAGTGCATATATAGAATCTAAATGAGATGAACTTGGGCTCCAAGTTCTGAGATTATTATACACTACAAGTGTTACACAACACATATAAGATGATACACTCACATACATACGTATTAGCTTCTCCAAATTAGAAGGGTCAAGCCTAGACTAGTAGGGGTTATAAGCTAGAAGTGTTTGGGAAATGGGACTTATGGCATAAGATATACATATACATTCAAAGCATTCCCAAACAAGGCACAAGACAATGATGAGTTGCCATTAATGGAAAGTAAAGCATAAGTCTAATCAAACTTTACATCACTTCCAAAATCTGTGGAAGTTTAGCACAGCACGGACAGTTTTAAACGTAAACTGGTATTTTCGGGGCGCGGTGGTCGCCACAAAAATACAGGAATTTCATTTTAACGTAGGAAATGATTTTCTGGTTTTATAAAAATACAGTTTGAATCAAGAGTAAACTTTTCCACCGTTTGAAATACAGATTTTGAAATCCACACAGATATTACTAATTTTGTAAAATTGCAGTTTGGCCGAAAAGAATTTAAATGTGAATTAGATAAGAAATTAATATTCCAAACATGTGACTGAAAATAAAAGCGGACAATGCTAATTGAATTAAAATATGCCAATGCAATTACAAATAAATTAAATATGGATATGAATTTTAAATTAAATAGAAATGCAGGTTGTTACACCCTTCCTCCCTTAAACAGGATTTCGTCCCCGAAATCAAGACTAACTAGTCCTGAAACAACTCCGGGTACTTCTTCCTCATATCAGCTTCAACTTCCCACGAAGCTTCATTCTCGTCATGGTGATTCCACTGAACCTTCACCAATGGGATATCCTTATTTCTCAGCTTCTTGATACTCTGATCTAGAATCTTCACAGGTCTCTCCTTGTAAGAAATGTTATGACTTGTCTCAATATCGTCATAACTAACCACATGCGAGGGGTCGCGTATGTACTTCCTCAACATACTCACGTGAAACACGTTGTGAACCCCAGACATCTTCGGTGGTAGCGCCAGTTGATAAGCTACTTTCCCGACACGTTCCAAAATCTCAAATGGTCCAATGAAACGCGGAGCTAACTTCCCTCTCTTGAGACCAAAACGTACTACTCCTCGGGTTGGTGAAACCTTAAGAAGTACGTGATCTCCAACACTGAATTCCAAATCTTTCCGGCGTCGATCAGCATAACTCTTATACCGGCTCTGAGCGGTTCTCATCCTTTCCTTGACCAAAGAAATTTTCTCGTGGATTTCTCTAACCAAATCTGGTCCCAACAACTCTGTATCCCCAACCTCTGCCCAACACAATGGAGAACGACATGGTCGTCCGTATAATGCTTCGAACGGAGCCATCCCGATACTCGTGTGATAGCTGTTGTTATAGGCAAATTCAACCAACGACAAGTGTATCTCCCAAGATTCTTCGAAATCGATAACACAAGCCCTAAGCATAGCTTCCATGATCTGGTTAACACGCTCAGTTTGTCCATCTGTCTGAGGGTGAAATGCAGTACTCATCTTGAGCGAGGTTCCCATAGCTTCTTGTAGACTTTCCCAAAATCCAGAAGTAAAACGTGCGTCACGGTCTGACACAATCGACACAGGTGCACCGTGAAGTCGCACAACTTGTTGTATGTACATTCGGCTCATCTTTTCCACCGAGTATGTCATACTATAAGCAATAAAATGAGCTGACTTCGTCAATCGATCCACGATTACCCAAATAGCGTCATGATTCTACTGCGACCGGGGCAATCCTACTACAAAATCCATCGTAATGTGCTCCCACTTCCAACCAGGGATAGGTAGCGGTTGCAACAATCCTGACGGTCTTTGATGTTCGGCCTTGACTTGCTGACACGTCAAACACTTGGATACAAACTCGGCCACGTCTTTCTTCATACCTTCCCACCATAAATTTCTCTTCAAATCTTTGTACATTTTTGTTCCTCCCGGGTGAACTATATACCTTGATTTATGTGCTTCTTCCAGGATATCCTTCCTAAGTTCTCTAATATCTGGCACACATAATCTATTTCTGCAACGATATCCTCCATCGACTCCCATTTTCCATTCTGTCGGGTCTTTTTCTGACATCTTCACGAACCATGTCTGAAACTTCTCGTCTTCTTTCTGAGCTCCAATAATGCGGTCGATAAGAACAGGCTGTAGGATGAGACATCCGAACAATTGTCCTTCTCCTTCTTCAGCACTCTGTACATCGAACTCCACCAACGTTTCCAATGCTCGCCATTCTCTAACCATTAAGGAGGCGATCGTCTCACGAGTCTGTCGACTTAAGGCATCGGCAACCACATTGGCTTTACCCGGGTGGTATTCTAATGTGAAGTCGTAATCTTTGATCAACTCCATCCATCTGCGCTGCCTCATGTTCAACTCTTTCTGTGTAAACAAGTATTTTAGGCTCTTGTGATCGGAGAATAAATCAAACTTCTCACCGTAGAGATAGTGTCTCCAAATCTTGAGTGCAAATACTACTGCTGCCAACTCCAAATCATGAATAGGATAGTTCAACTCATTCGGCTTCAATTGTCTGGATCCATAGGCTATAACTCTGCCATCTTGCATAAGTACACACCCTAGTCCTTGATATGATGCGTCACTAAAGATAGTGAACTTCTCATCAGGCTTGGGTATTGCTAGTACCGGCGCGGTAGTGAGTCTCTCTTTCAACTCTAGAAAGGCCCGCTCATGCTTGTCTGTCCACTCGAACTTCAAATTCTTCTTCGTCAACCCAGTCAATGGTGCAGCTATTTTTGAGAATCCCTCAACAAATCTCCTGTAATAGCCTGCGAGTCCAAGAAAACTCCGAACTTCTGTAGGGTTGCTCGGCCTAACCCAGTTTGACACAGCATCGGTCTTGGACGAATCTACTGAAATTCCTAGAGATGACACCTTGTGTCCCAAAAATTTCACTTCTTGCAACCAGAACTCACACTTACTGAACTTGGCATACAAGTGGTGGTCCTTGAGCGTCTGCATCGCGATCCGTAGATGTTGCTCGTGTTCTTCTCCTGACTTAGAATAGATCAAAATATCATCTATAAAGACGATGACAAACTGATCCAAATAAGGCTTGAACACTCTGTTCATTAGATCCATAAACACTGTCGGGGCATTCGTCATTCCAAACGGCATCACCAGAAATTCATAATGACCATATCGGGTTCTGAAAGCAGTCTTAGGTATGTCTTCCTTTCGTACCCTCAACTGATGATATCCCGACCTTAGGTCGATCTTGGAAAATGTTGTAGCTCCTTGTAGTTGATCAAACAAATCGTCAATCCGAGGTAAGGGATACTTGTTCTTGATAGTTACTCGGTTCAATTCTCTGTAGTCGATACACAATCTGAGTGTCCCGTCCTTTTTCTTTACAAATAACACCGGTGCTCCCCAAGGCGATGTACTTGGACGTACAAAACCTAGGTTCTCGAGCTCTTGAACTTGTTCCTTCAATTCCAATAGTTCTATAGGGGCCATTCTGTAGGGAACCTTGGTGATTGGTACGGTACCCGGTATAAGTTCAATACAGAACTCTATACTTCTCTCGGGCGGCAAACCAGAAATGTCTTGAAATACTTCTTCGAAGTCCTTGACTACAGGTATAGATGACGCTGTCACCTCTGTACTGACGACTTCGATGTTGGCTAAACATCTCGTGAGGAACATATCTCCCGAAGGGTTACATTGAAAATCAAAGGGTTGATTCTCATTGTCGGGGAATGTAATTCTCTTCCTCGCACAATCCAACTTCACTTGATTCTGAGATAGCCAATCCATTCCTAGGATTATATCGAACTCCTTCATCGATAGGACAATCAACCTTGCAGGGATTTCTCGGTCTCCTAACCGTAAGGGACAATCCTTGCACACATGTCCTAATCTGACTGCAGCTCCTAATGGAGAAGTAGCCTTCAAAGCTTTCTCTAAGCGATGAGGTAAAATACCCAATCTCCGAATTGTATTAACAGATATGAACGAAAGAGCAGCACCCGTATCAAATAACACTTTAACATGGGAGTTAAACAGAGTTAATGTACCTTCTACTGCTTGCTGATCAGGTTGAGCTTCTCCATAATCTCCTTCTTCGTACGCAGTTCCATCATATCCAGCGGCATCAGGGATAACAGCATTCAAGCGAGTCTGTCCCTGTTGACCATAAGTCACCTGCTTAGGAGCAGTGCAGAACCTGCTGATGTGACCTGGTTCACCACAGTTGAAGCAGACTATCCCTTGCTGTGTAGCACGCCTTGGTGCCTTGCAATCACGAGCCAGATGTCCAGGGTTGCCACAGTTGAAGCACTTTCCACTACTACTTCCTTCTCCTACTCGAGGTTGAGTCGGATAGGTAATAGCCTGGGTCTTCTTGCTTCCGTCGAAATTTCTCTTCTGCCCCTGGGTACGGTTCATTGGTGGTCTATTCCCAAAATTACCCCTGTGAGGCGGTCGGAATTCAAATTGTTTTCGGCTCACTCGAGCATCCTCTTCCAGATCGGTAGCCAAACCAACAAGTCCTTCAAACGATTTATCTAGGTGGCCGAGAGTCAGGCGACGAATCTGCGGTGTTAGCCCTTGGTTATACTTACGGATCTTTTTCTCCTCAGTATCAACCAGGTGTGGAGCAAACCGAGACAGTCTTTCAAACTGTGTGGTGTACTCTTGCACCGACTTGATTCCTTGCGTCAGATCCATGAATTCCTTCTCTCTTCTATGCCTCTCCGTAGCCGGGAAATACTTCTCAAAAAATCTCCCCTTGAACATAGTCCACGTCATTCCCATTGCAGCTCCATTCCCGATAGTAGCTATGACCGAATCCCACCAATCTGCGGCAGCATCGGTCAGCTGAAACGTAGCTAATCTCCTCTTGTCCATCTCGTTGCATTGGACAGCCTCGAACATACGGTCCATCTGTCTTAACCATTGTTCGGCCTTCCAGGGTTCTACGGTACCCGCAAACTGCTCGGGCCTTAGTGCACGGAATCTTTCCAGTAATTTGTCTCCAGTCTGGCAGTCTCGTCGGTTTTCATTCTGATTACTAACCCTTTCGAGACGTCTAATGAAAGCTTCAAATATTCCCGTGGGATCGGCAGCCTCAGGTGCTCCCCCGATTCGATTTCTGTTCCTCCTTACTCCTCCAGCCATTCTATGCATGATAGTGATAGTAGAATGAGGAAAATGCATGTAACAGTGTTTATGAAGCAATTTAAATGACAACAGCATTCAAAAGAGTATATTTTATATATATCACTTCTTGTCAAGTTGATACAAAAAACATGTATGGTCAGATCAATGCCTACCCTATCTGTATGGGTTAGGACGCATGCAAGAGTTAATGTTACAAAAATGGGTTCATTGCCCTACACTCTAATGCATGTAATTACAGTTGCAAAAAGAGATAGAGCTAATAGTCAAAAGCAATTAATATGTACAAAGTCATATCTAGAAGGTCAATTATCTCCATAAGCGGTTATCAGGAGATCTAGCGAATCGACAGGGCGAAATCGCTGAACAACGAACGGTCTAACCCCGTCATAGCTGTGAGAGGTGGACGATGAAGCAGGTACAGGGGCATCTGCCTCAACTACCATCTCCTCAGGTAAAGCTAGCTCAAGTGCTAGCTCAGCCTCGAGCTCAGCGGCGAGATCATCTAAACCTATGCCGTCCTCTATAATCTCCCCACCTACTGGGACCACATGGATAGCCTCAACATCATCCTCAGCAATGGGAACCACCGGCGGAGGCATCTCTAACTGAGCCAGATGGGAATGCACAATCTGGATCTCGAAGGGGAGGTAGAAAGCATCACTATCGATCAACCTCAGAACCTCAACCAAAACCAAATGCTGAGCCTCGGCAAAGTAACGAAGCTCTAGACGAATACGAGTCAGGTCAACTAGCCCTACCACGTGAACCTGGTGCCATACCTCAGATACTACAGTCGCTGTGGCCAACTGCTCAACGGCCGCATGATATAAGTCGAGAAAGGCTGGGATCACTGCCCCAGGTGTCACAAAGTGTCCTCCAAATCTGTCTGGTACATATAGCAGATGAGCTGGATCCATACCTGATAAGAAGGTACTACCTAAGTCAGAACAAAGATAATCTTAGGCGTTTGGATTCTGAGTCTATCCTCCCTGTCGTATCATCGGGTATGTAACACTTAATGGAATGTGGAATCGGGTCTATACTGGTAAACCCTAACCTGGCTAAACTATCTTGAGATAAATAATAACCTGGCTCTGATACCACTAAATCCTGTCACGCCCCGACGTAGCATAAATAAGGAAAGCGTTTAATTTCCTTTATGGACCCGTAGGTCGCGACAGTTTGAAGGATCGATTCCGTCCCAAACGTCGAACAACAAAAAAAAAAAACAATAATAATCAGAGCAGAGCAATCAAGTCTTACAAAAATTTTTCTAACTTATTACATCTTATGATACGGGGTCAACTAAGGCACAGACCGCCTTGAAAACAAAACAATAACTTAGTGTCTGTTACAGTCATCCTTAAACACGAACAGTCTAAAACTTCAAAACATATAATAAATAAACAGTTTCCTCATTCCGAAAGCAGCCATTCTCAATTAGCATAGTCGTATGATTCCTCCTGGTTATAACCTGAAAAGCCTGAACACGAATGTCCAGGACGCATCAACGTCGTCAGCTTCAAGAAGCTGGTGAGTATTAAAAACATAGCTTTGAATGTAAATCATACCCATTTACCTTTTTCCATTATCAGTTTGTAAAATCAATAGTTAAACCGCAGAAAGAATTCATTTTATAAAGCAACAAGGAATATATTAAAAGTCTTTCATTCATAAGGACAGTTTCTCGTGTATGAGACAATGCACCATACTCATCTTGCCGACTCTTTTCTCTCGACAGCCACGACAACCCACTATCCTACTCCTGGTATCTTTGAAACACTCAGATAGCCACACTTTAGCAACGGGGCGCCAGGGAGTGTCCAGTTTGCCTCACACTTTGGTCCGGGGTACCAGGGAGTGTCCAATGCCTCACACTTTGAATACCCTAACCGCCATGCAAATACCGGGGCAACCCCTCACGCAGTATCCAGACTCGAGTATCAGGGAGTGTCCATAGGCCACACTTTAGCACTACCATGGGTGCCAGGGAATGTCCGAGTTCGGCTTCACACACTTTAACGCTTCCATGGGCGTAAGGGAGTGTCCATATTTGCCACCGTCGCATTTCAAAGATACCCTCACCACAATTCTCAACCACAACCACAATCTCAACCACAACCACAATCTCAACCACAACCTCATACTCTTTCCACACTGACCATTACTCTTTCCACACTGACTGACACCCACGTGCATGTACCACTGACCCCATATGAATGATATGCACTTAAACGAAAGTAAAATGCTGAATTAAAGGAACAACGCGCGTACGGGGATTGATAAGTCATAATACAATGTTTTAATCATTCAAACATAACCAAAAGAGTTCTGATTTACTAAATTTCCCAAACAGGACCTTACCAGTACTTAAAAGTTGAACCAAACAGTCTTTAAACACAAAACAGACAAAAACCACAATCTGCCAGAACTCGCGCGCGTGGGCCGCTCGCGCGAAAGGTCGCTCGCGAGGGCCGCTCGCGCGATATGCCCATTTTTCATTTTTATAAATATAAACTTTTCTGTCTGCCTGAAAAAGTCAAGGTCGCGCGCGCGGATCGCTCGCGCGAAGGGGTTCTCGCGCGACCCTCGCTCACGCGACCCGCCTAATTTTTACTTTACATATATAAACTTTTACGTCTGCCTGTGGAAATAAGGATCGCGCGCGCGGATCGCTCGCGCGAAATATCGCTCGCGCGGGCCGCTCGCGCGATTCTCGCGCGCGCGATCGTGGCGCGAGGTTTTACTGAGGCTTCTTCTTCCCCGCAGAAACTGCTCTGTTTCAGCTTAAGGGGTCCAAATTGACCGATTTTGCAATTCCAAAGTATATAGGGCATATAATATATGGATCTCTTTGGTTTTTCACAAGGATTAGGAATCCATTATCAATTTAACATGAATCAATCTATAATTCAAGAATTTTATGAAATTTCAAAAGGTGTCAAAACTTATTTTCTTATATACTTTTTCATATGAACAAATTAGGCTCTAAAACTGTGGGTATAGCATATATGACATGAAATCTATCATATTCATCTAACAAAACAGGTTTTGGTTGAGTTTGGGAAATCTTGATTTTCAAAGCCATGGAGTTCATACGTAAAATCAACAATGGTGTTTTATGATTCAAACATACAAACAATATTTGAAATATGAAATTACATTCTAGGTGAGTTAATAATACTCACAGAACAAAGATTGAAGACAGATTGTTGAGGGAGAATAAGCAAATAAAAAATTCAAGCTTCAATTGCACAAGCTATGGAGGTTGAGCTCTTTCTTCTTAAAATTGTAAGTTCACTTTTTGAACTTTCTCTCTAAACTCTCTGAAATTGAACTCTCTGCATAATCTCTTTCTCTAAAAAAATTGTATGAATGTGCTCTCAAACTCTCTCTATGCTTCTCAGTTGTAAAGCTAAGGAAGAATGCAGATTGTGTGTAAGAGTAGTGCATATATAGAATCTAAATGAGATGAACTTGGGCTCCAAGTTCTGAGATTATTATACACTACAAGTGTTACACAACACATATAAGATGATACACTCACATACATACGTATTAGCTTCTCCAAATTAGAAGGGTCAAGCCTAGACTAGTAGGGGTTATAAGCTAGAAGTGTTTGGGAAATGGGACTTATGGCATAAGATATACATATACATTCAAAGCATTCCCAAACAAGGCACAAGACAATGATGAGTTGCCATTAATGGAAAGTAAAGCATAAGTCTAATCAAACTTTACATCACTTCCAAAATCTGTGGAAGTTTAGCACAGCGCGGACAGTTTTAAACGTAAACTGGTATTTTCGGGGCGCGGTGGTCACCACAAAAATACAGGAATTTCATTTTAACGTAGGAAATGATTTTCTGGTTTTATAAAAATACAGTTTGAATCAAGAGTAAACTTTTCCACCGTTTGAAATACAGATTTTGAAATCCACACAGATATTACTAATTTTATAAAATTGCAGTTTGGCCCCAAAAGAATTTAAATGTGAATTAGATAAGAAATTAATATTCCAAACATGTGACTGAAAATAAAAGCAGACAATGCTAATTGAATTAAAATATGCCAATGCAATTACAAATAAATTAAATATGGATATGAATTTTAAATTAAATAGAAATGCAGGTTGTTACAAATATAATTTTGAGGTTTCACTCGTAAAGCTATGCATTAGCTATGTAGAAAGTTTCAGAGACTGATTAAGAGTTTTGAAAACTCGTGGGGAGGTAAACACAATTTTCAAAAGTGTTGCCTATATATAGATAGTGATGACTTTGATAGTTT
Organism: Hydrangea macrophylla; assembly: GCA_033977485.1. Classification (NCBI taxonomy): domain Eukaryota; kingdom Viridiplantae; phylum Streptophyta; class Magnoliopsida; order Cornales; family Hydrangeaceae; genus Hydrangea; species Hydrangea macrophylla. The sequence goes on along the minus strand of CM066987.1, from coordinate 23,758,446 downwards.
TATGAACTTTTAACCTAAGTTCAAGAAAGAGGCCAAATGGAGAATTTGATTGCTTAGAGCTTCTCGACGCCAAACGACGACCCTTTGTCCACTAGTTTTTCACTAAATTCGTATTTGAACTCTACGAGGTAAGGTCGTCATTTTGATACATATTAGGCCTTGTTTGGTTAAGTTTTTCCGAAACTCATTTTCTAGATTTTTCATAAAAAAATTGATAATCGGATTTTTGATTAATAGGAATCGTATTAGAAGAATTACTACACATTCTTTGTGCTTGGGTTTTTCTTGGATCGGCGTTTAAGAGCGTAAATCGGTTGAGGTGAGTGATATTAATCTTGCTTTTGGATGGTTCTATGATTTAATGCATTTGATATGCTAGGGACTTTATATAGATATCATGTGTAGTTCATATTGGACAAAATTCATGTGTAAAGTAGGCCCAAGGCATGTTGAAATGAAAAGCATGATGATTTGCTAGTTGAGCATGTTTATGTGCCTATGTGGGTTAAAGGGGGATTTGTGCTAATTCACTGTGAGACGTTCTCTCGAAGGGGGAGGATTAGTAATGACGACGGTCACTTGCCGACAAAGGCATTAACGCGACATGTCGAAGGGGCATGGGTCGTGGTTGAGTCTTAAGACTTTGGATCGGTGAATGTGCACTTATTTCCTAGAGACCAATAGTTATGCGTTATGATGGATTGAAACATATTTGTCATCTGTATGCTTGATTCATATTATTCACTAAGCGTTAGCTTAAACGAATCCATATATTTGTGGTTATATAAATAACCATTCAGGGATAAGGCTAGAGGAGTGAATCGCAGATAAAGAGACAAGGAGGGACCGGGAGCTCTTTATGTTTATAAAACTTGTTGCATGTTGGTAATATATGTTTAACTCATGCCGGTTGTTTAAACCGTGCGGCTTGTAATAAGACTTGTTATATATGCGAGTACGGCGCTTGGTTCACCTTAGGACCTAGTTTGCCGAGACGTGTGTACTTGTAATCCGGGAAAGATTTATGGTTGTTGTATAAATGGTGTATATGTGTTTGCAAGTCCTTAGAATGTTTAACAAAACTTTTGAAATGATTTGGTTTGAAAGGAGTTGGTTAAAATTGTTTTGTTGATTTGGTTTATTTTGGTAAAATGAGTATATATCTATTAGCGGCGTTTGTGCGGAAGCGCTGGGAATTAACGACGTTTATTAGAGAAGCACCGGTAATTAATGGCGTTTGTGAAAAAGCGCCGGCAATTGTGAATACAGTCTTTTGGAGGTTGGGTTCTTCCCAGACCCCATTCGACCGGTCGAAATATCCCCTGCAACAAACTTTAAACTCCTTCTTCCAATATTCAGATCAACCTTTAATTAGGTATGAGGGTACCTTTGGGGACCCATTGACATACGAAACTGTTACTTTTGTAAACAAAACACGTTGAGGCGTGTTTGGGCACGTGTTTAATATAACATTTGAAAAACTATTTTGGAAGTTGGTTATCTTGGAACAAAACTTTTATTAAGGTCATTTTGGAAACTTTAATCATTGTTGGTAAGCCTTGATGGCATGCGACGTGACCTTGGACCACCTTGTTGGCTCTGGGGCATGACACGTGTTTATTAAGGATTACAAGTACTAATTCAAGTGGAGATTCTATTACAACATATTACAGATTCCAATTATTGTTACAAGTTGGAAAGAAAATAAAAAAAATATAAACAAGAGTGTTCCCCCGACATTCCTTGGCCTCACTCCTCACGCTTTTCTTTCATCGCTTCTTATCACCTGCAATGGAGTAAATCTCCACTGCTAAGCTATATGCTGAGTGCACAATTCTAAATGTGCTTATATGATAATTCAAGGTTTAAGCATCTAAAACACATAGAAATAGTTTCTAGGGTGAGTGGTACGCATTCATCCGGTAAATGAAACCGATGCCGTTGAAGGCACATCTCTCCCACGCATCCCGTACACTGGTTGAGCCTTCCTCCATACTAGATACCGTGTCCTGGTTGAGCCTTCCTCCATACCAGACACAACCACAATCAAATCTCTCAAATCTTCAAAGTTCAACGAGCTTACAACCCCCGGATGAAATTGCACCAAACTCCCCTTTGACCTAAGTAGACACATAATATGCTCACATAAACAGTTATACATGCTTTTCATATAATTTCACGTGCATAATTAACGGGCCTAATTAATACATGAATTTTGCCCGGATCCAAAATATCAAAGTCGATATTCAAAACATGAAAATCTCATATATTTCATAGATCTAGAATTCATACCTCGTGCGATCTCTTTGAAACTTTGAAGGATCAGCTAGAGGCCCTAGAAAAACGTCAAATCTCAAATTATATGCTATTCCTACAAGTTTTACTGGGTTTTCCCTAAAATCTTAGAAATTAGATTTTCGGAAAAGTTAGCCACATGCGGCCTAAGAGGTATCAAATCGAAGCTCTTATCTCGAGGAGTTCAAATCTAAAATCTGGAGAAAATCTGACGGACGAACGATCGTCGATCGGCGTCCTAAAGCCCGTAGTAGCTAAATCTTCTTTTTTCTCTCCTCTCTCAAGATATTTTTGGAAAGTTGTGAGAAATGAAAATCTCATCCTTTCTATTTATAGGCACAACTTGCGTAAATTATGTCTACCTCCCCACAAGTTTCTCAAAACTTTTAATTATCCCACGAAACGTCTATTATTTCACGAGTGAAAACTAAAATTTATAAAAGTTTCCGACTAAGTTCCGTTTGAGTCCAAAATAAGGATCCAAAACTAAAATCCGTAGAATCTCTATACCACCTACCTTTTTAAGCAACGTAACACTCACGTTCTCACCACAGTTCTCAAAATGATATATCACGATATCAAAATTACCAGAAATTATGCAACACATGTATATTTACTATTCACCTGAATATCAGATATATCAAACAACATTAAAATCACATACATGTCATTTAGTTATACCAATGAAATATGAATTTTCAAGTTCCCATGTCTTCACTGACACTTTACCGTTGACCCACAATCAACTCTAGCTCACATTATTAATAATTTCACAAAACCCCAAATCACGCATTATAAAACTATAAAATTTTGGAACCGGTGTGACACCTTTAAACCCGAATCGATCTGGTTCTGCCGAACTTGATTCCAGCTGCTAAAAACTCAGTTTTACAAGTCTAGAATAAAATCAAATCAAAACCAAACCTTATGGAACTTAGGAAAACTTTTCAAAACCACATTCACACACATTTAAGCATTCCCAAAATGTCCAAGCATGCACATAAACTTTCCTTGAGCCAAAACAAACAACCGAACCCAAGTTTTTCCCAAAATAAGCATTTATAAAACTATTCGAATACAAGCTTGACAACATGAGTAACAATTGAGTTGCAACCAAAACCAACCCAAAATGTTTGCGTCCCAATTCGGGCTCGCCGGTGTGTCCCAAACTCATCCACACATATACAAACCCAACTTGCAACATAAAAATTACTGTACATAAGTTTCTCAAGTTAACTCCACCACTACCAAATTACAAGTTAAATGTTTTAAGTCTCAAGGATACATCAAGAGTACTAATAACCCAACTATAGAAGCTACAATTCTACAAACCAAACTTCAACTATCAACATATTAATCTAAGCAATTCCCCATTCCAAGCCCAAGTCTCTCTCATTTCCTCTCCAAGTGCTGTTCCGAACTTGCGGTGATTGTTATGTATCACAACAGAAAAGTAAAATGATTTTCTTATGCATTATGCTTAGTGGGCGATCTAAACATGACTGAATACTTAACATGTGCAATGCTACAATTTTAACACATAATTCTTATACGTAATCCCTGAACTACTAGTTCGATGATTCATTTAGACCTGAAGACCTTCCCTTGACCCCGTTGTCACTTCTATTACTTGAACTTCCGTTTTCAACATAGGTGTCATGTCAATTGACATAACCCACTACCATAAGCTTAGAACTTGTATCTATACATCATTATATGTATAAATACCTCCATCCCCACACTCTTTACACATAGGATGGCAAAAATAGCTTTCCTACCTCACCCTCGCCCCGTTTCGTCTCTAATGAATGAATTTAGAGAATGTGTAATAAGAATATAGGTGAATTTGTTAATTGAAGATGAAAACTTTTATTGGTGACAAGGTAAAAAAAAGGTCGGTCAAAATAAATTTTTTTCAAAGGAGGACAAAAATAAAAATAGTAATTTTTGATTAAATAATGACCATTCGATTTTTAATTGGTTTGATTTTGGTCGATTTTTTTTTATTTTTCGACTTATATGAAACACTCTTGCAATTTCTAAATTTTGTATTCCACAGAATATTCAAAAAAAAAGAAGAGAAATGCTAGGCACACATCCCAAACCATACCCCTTGCTTTAAATGCATGTACCTTGTGTTGTTTAAATTTTTCATACTTTTCTGTGCACCACTTACACAGCACATGATACATGAATTTAAAGCAATGGTGTGGTTTGGAATGTGTGCCTAGCATTTCTAAAAAAAAAAGTAGAGCACTTCAGTGCAGTTACTTGTGTGCTGTTCAAACTGTGCAAGACACAGTTTGAACAGTAAAGGTGCAATAACTTGTGTGCTGTTCAAACTGTGTCTTACAGTTTGAAAAACTGCTTTTACATAAGCATAAGCAGTTTTACTGTTTAAACTGTGCAAGAAACTGTGTTTTGCACAGTTTGAACAGCACACAAGTAACTGCACCGAAGTGCTCTCCAAAAAAAAAATTGTGAAAGTGGGCCCAACATTAGATAAATAATCTATCCCTATAGATTAGGCACACGGTTGCTGATACAAATGGTACAATCGAACCGTTAAACAGCGACGGCCAGACACAACCCCAACCCCCCAAACACTACTGAGAACTGAGAAGACAACCCAAAAAATTGGGAAAAAAGAAAAAAAAAACTTTCCCGAGAAAAATTTCGATTTCGTTACCACCGATCTATGAATTCTTAGGCCAAATCTCAATTTCTTACTCATCGATACAATCTATATATACATATAGTTATATATATATATATATATAGTAAAATTGACATGTTTCGATTCGAGCTAGAGAAGATCAGAAAACGACGAGGGTTTCGATAACTTTTTTCTCTGTTAAAGTTCAGAGGCTTTTAGGGTTTTTGCTATGGCCGACGCTCTCACTGCGATCCCTGCGTCCGTTCTTCGAAACCTCTCCGATAAGCTCTACGAGAAGCGGAAGAATGCTGCTCTCGAGGTCCCATCTTCTCTCTCTAGAAATTTTCTCTCTCAATATGCTATCTTTCATTTTGTTTGGATCTTGATATTGTTAGAATTTTGTACAGGTTGAAGGAATCGTGAAGCAATTTGCGGCGGCAGGAGATCATGATAAGATTTCGGCGGTGATCAATCTTCTGACTAATGAGTTCACGAACTCGCCGCATGCGAATCACCGAAAGGTTAGTTGAAGAGAGAGAGAGAGTGTGTGTGTGTATCACTGTATGTTTTGATTGTATTTGTTGTATCTGAGCAAAAAAATAAAATAAAATTTGTATTTGTTGTATTGTGTAAGGATTCAACTCCTTACTGCAACAATTGTTGAATTAGAATAAAGAAGATAGAATTTGTGAGGAGACTTAGAGAGATTTGGGGAAGAACAAAAGAGAGAGAGAGAGAGAGAGAGAGAGAGAGAGAGAGAGAGAGAGAGAGAGAGAGAATTAGAGAGAAGGCAGAGAACTAGAGAGAGAAAAACAGATTTTCATTATCAAATTTCATTAACAATTTCCATAACCAAAACAGAACAACTGTCCAGCTAAATACACTTGCAAAACCCACTCAGCTAATCAACAAACTTAGCATTAATCAACCAATCACAAGGCGACGCGTGACTGATCTGTTATCTTTGATTTTCAGTACAAAACGACACCGTCCGTTTTCCTCAGTTCATGACAAATACCCATCCGTTAAAAACATCCTTGTCCTCAAGGATGAAATGGGTAGGCAGCACAAAAAAAAAAAACCCAATCTTGTCCCACCTGGATCAGGTCCTCTAAACCAAACAGTAGCTATTTTGGTTGAACTCCACAGTGGCTGAACAATTTTCTGCATTTCTTGATGAATATTTCCCTTATTATCATGTATTTGAAGTTGGTCTGCAACTCTAGCATCTTGTATAATATCCCTAGCCACAAATGAAGGTGAAACACCCCAACATGGATTTTCTGTGTGCCAAGAGGGTTGCAGACCCAATCCTACCAATGACAGGCAAAGTCCAAAATGCTCATTCTCTGATGAACCATTTTCCTCATCTATTTTCTGAAGGTCTTGCTTCTTTTCAATGCCTTCAGTGATCAACCCAAAGTCAAAATGAATAGAATCTCGATTCTTTTGACTGCAACTGTGTGCAAAAATTTTCTCAGAAGGAAAACTCTTAGCATCAAAATAGATTTCAGCATGTAATTTATCATGCCTTGGTGGATTAATTTCTACAGCAGAAAAACCTTTAACAAGAAACTCATTTTCAGGTACTATTTCCTCACCAAAATATTCCTCAATTTGGCCACTTTGCTGCCCAGAATTTAAGGAGTACCCTTGATCCTTTTCGAGTTCCCTTTCTTGGTCCTTTTGAGTGACTTGAACGGCATCAATTTCTGTAGCCCAACTGTTGCTGAGTTCTTCCTTATCTAGTACCACATTTTCCTCCAAGTTTATCCCAATTTGAGGCCCAGTTTCTTGGTTTTCTCGAGAGAAATAATCAGTAGGCCTCAGCAACCCATTTTCTAGAGCCACTTTCTCCTTCCATTTCTGGCCACTAAGGTCACAATTTTGCAGAGAAATGGATGAATTCTTCTCAGTTGAAGAGGGTATTAACCCAACCTTTGGTTTCTTGTGAATGGACCGAAGATTGGTCTCTTGTAGCGCAGCTATGGCCCATGCATGTGACACGCTTTGTGGCTCTAATACTTGTACCAAGACTCTAATTTCTTCCCTCAACCCACTAATGAAGACTGATACAAAGTAACTCTCAGGAACACCCAATTCTCTCGCCCAAACCCTTGATTTCCATTCCTCAAATCTGGCTACATACTTATGCACAGACTCAGCCCCTTGTGACACAAATTTGGGCTTGACCACGGTGTCTTGTTCTTTGTCCAAGAATTTATTCTGAAGGCACCACAACATGTACTCCAACTTGGCTGAGATACTATCGAATGTGTCAAAATTCTTTGGATCCCTTGCGGGCGAAATTTCCCAAGGAAGTTTTCTCACTGACATTTTATCAAACACCCGTAATGCCAAAACTTGTAACAGAAATAGAGAGAGAATAAAGGAGTTGAATTAAAGAAGAAGATGAAGAGAATTACAGGACTCAAAAGAGAAAAGAAAAATCAGAGGTAGAAGAGAGAAGAAGATAGAAAAATCAGGCGTCAAGATCATGCTTTGATACCAATTGTAAGGATTCAACTCCTTACTGCAACAATTGTTGAATTAGAATAAAGAAGATAGAATTTGTGAGGAGACTTAGAGAGATTTGGGGAAGAACAAAAGAGAGAGAGAGAGAGAGAGAGAGAGAGAGAGAGAGAGAGAGAGAGAGAGAGAGAATTAGAGAGAAGGCAGAGAACTAGAGAGAGAAAAACAGATTTTCATTATCAAATTTCATTAACAATTTCCATAACCAAAACAGAACAACTGTCCAGCTAAATACACTTGCAAAACCCACTCAGCTACTCAACAAACTTAGCATTAATCAACCAATCACAAGGCGACGCGTGACTGATCTGTTATCTTTGATTTTCAGTACAAAACGACACTGTCCGTTTTCCTCAGTTCATGACATATTGGTGGGCAGATCCTCCGTAACCCTTTTATGCTAAAGTTTTTAACAACTTTTTGTTTAGGGAGGATTAATTGGATTGGCTGCAGCCACTCTTGGTTTGACTAATGAAGCTGCACAACATCTTCAGGTTAGGGATTGAATGCAGCTATGGAACTATATTTAGCGTTTTGAAGTAAATAATTTTTCAAGATTTAGTAGCATTTTAAGATAGATGTTGCATTTTTTTTTTGGTAGAAATTGCTCGATTTTCCAGTTCTTTGTTTCTTGATGAGCTTGATGCAAATCTTTAACTTTGGAGTTTAATTCGGAAGTGATAACCTATGAGGCACAGGCATGGACACACTGATATGTATACGACATGGCACGGACACATCGACACAACAAAATCCTAAAAAATTGCACGCCGACACTCCATGAAAAGTGTATGTGAAGTGTCGTGTCCATATGCCCGACCCGACCCGACACGACACGTGTCACGTTACCTTCTTAGAAGTGTCGGTGCTTCCTAGGTGATAACCATGATAGGATATGTAGATACTCCCTCCGCCCAAATTGTTGGGCACTCTTTCTATTTTGGGCTGTCCCAAAATGCTCGTCCATTTTGAAAAGTCAACACGCCAAATTTTTTAACTTTCCTATTTTGCCATTTCTTTTTTCACAATTCCTACAAATCTTAGTTTATAGGAAAACTAAATTAAGGGTAAAGTTGGAAACTAAGAAAATTTAAACATGAAAATAATGTAATAAATGATGTTCCCTTAAAAGTTAGGTTCCCCAAAAGTGCCCAACAATTTGGGACGGAGGGAGTATTAAGAAAATTTCTAAAAGTTGGTTATATTTCTTGGGGGCTACTTTTGAAAAATTTCAGAATTATTTCAGTGCTATTTGGGATTTGTAGAAAATATTGCCGGATGAAGAAGGCAAAGAAGTGAAGAGACAATGAACAATGTTCGGGGTTTGGAGAAAAATATGAAGAAAGGGTTTGGGATATGTTTGCTATGAATACCAAATTGGTTCAAAACCAAGAGAAGGAAGGAGACTAAAGAGATGAAAACCTCACAATCACAAAACCCAAGTCTCATTCATTTCAAATCTGAATTTCTCATACATCGAATGCCTTTAAATCCGCAAAACAAAAAAAATAGTCTTAATCGATTCTTTATAATAAGATATACACAACTAAAGAATTCAAATATAATATATACTAGTATGTTGATTCAACAAACTTGAGAAAATAGGATTCAACTATGATATGTCAACATGTATAATGTTTTTGTGTATATGAATGCTTACAAGTTGGTTAATTGTTAGTCATGTGACTCATGTGATATACCGTAACATCATAGAAGCACAAATACGGGTACGACACAACTCGATATGTTCAAACCTCAAATTCTAGAATGTAGGATAGGGACAGGACACGTGAAAGATAAACATATGTTCAAATATCTATGATCATATCTATACTAATATTAATATTGAAAGAGAGAAGGAAGGGTACCAAAGAAATTTCCTAACACCTATAATTACATTAAAACCCATACAATTTATTAATCAAATTTTTTCACAAGGGCATTAAAATGTCATTTGAAACAAAATTCAAATAACATAACTTCCCTCCATCCACTTGCACTCACAAAGTGAGTGACACCCCTCTAGTGCCAAGAAAGGAAAAGATTTATAGTCAGACTAGTATGCTGAATTATCATCAATTCCAGAAGATCCTAATTATTAGTATTTTGAGGAGTCCCATTTGATTTCATAGCTGTATGTACTTTCAATGTGTAAAAGCATTATTGTATTATTATAAACCGTAATTATCTAGTTCCCAAAGACTCGAATTATGAATTGAAAGAACTCTTAACCATTTTCATCTTATAAAGACTCTGAAACCTTCCAATTTTGAAAATTTTAAGGGGTTGTTAGGGAATGTTAAAAGTTGATTCCATGGTTCACGAAGTGAACTAGTTCAATATGTTCATGTATTTGGTAGATGCCTTGTAGTTGCATAGGAGTTTCTGCTAGATCTTACAATATTCTTCTTATAGCTGTTTCTTTTTGTCCAACTGCCATGATGTTGCTTTTCATAATAACTAAATAGAGAAATTAAAGTGGTGCTAAACCTTAGCATATTGTATACATGCATATAGTGACCTTAATTTTTCTAAACGAATTTTCAAATTGTTAAATATACTCTCTTTTAAAAATTTTTAACTTTTGGACACCAATAAAATGTAAGAGAAGAATAAAATTTTTATTTTATGCAATTTTTCACCCCTTTACTTTTATTATTTGACAATTACACTTTACACCCTTATACTATACTCTTGTCTTCAATTGGATACATATCCTCTTTTTTGTTGGTTCACTCGAACCCTTAACTTCAAAAATTCATTCAATAAGATCCAAAACCTGGCCGTTGACTTAAACTAATGGAAATTGTCATGCGGTTTGCTCGTGATACTTACATTTCACAGATTCAGTTAAGACAAACGAAGAAGATTGTGATTATTGCGAAAATCACCTTCAATCACATTCAAAGGAGCATTCAATTAGACCAAAAAATGCTTCATTTTCGCGCCATTCATAGTCTCCTTTGTTTATCTTAACCTAATTTGTAACAGGTAAACATCATGCGCAACTCGTGTGACAATTTCCGTTAGTTTAAGCCAACGACGTCAGGCTTTGGGTCTGATTGAATGAATTTTTGTAAATCGAAAACATGGGTATAGTATAAGGGTGTAAACAATTTTTGAAGCTTGATATACATTGTTGGGCCCATTCTCTGACAGCTTAAGCTTTTGGAGTAGTTGGTAACTTAACATGGTATCAAAGCTAGGTTTGTGGGAGGTCTTGGATTCGACTCTCCATCCCCGCTTTGTTGTGCATATCTGCACTTTGTTATTTGTCTCCACTATGATGGAGGTTGGCTTCTTTGCTCTCCATGTGCAAGTCGGGGTTGCACGCGAGGGAGGGTGTTGAAGCTTGATATACATTGTTGGGCCATTCTCTACAGCTTAAGCTTTTGGAGTAATTGGTAACTTAACAAAAAGTGTGATTTGGCCTTATAATTTTAATAATAGTTTTCTAAGTGGTTTCCCTAATATACAGGTATGTTTGTCATGGGTCTTGTATGTATCCGTCACGTGTTCCACACAAAAAAAAATCAATGTAATGATAAGATTCAAATTATAGTGTATATGACGCGTGTCAATAAATGTGTGCTGCTTATCATGTTCACATGTCAAACATGGAAATGTGACTGCCTTTGGCGTATCCATGCTTCCGAGCTCTTAACTTGTGGTTAAAATTCACCTAAGTAATAAAGTTAACTTAATTTTGCTTAATAGACCATTAGACATTCATGGTTTCACCAATATAATATCTTTTAGCAAAATCATTTTGTTCATATATGATCATGCATCTTTTTTTAATTTCACGGATACAAAAATTTCTCATGGAAAAAACTTTTGAATTTGAGAATGTTAATCTTATTACTCTAAAATATCACTTTGATTACGAATTTACAATGATACATATGTTGATGTGTGCATACATGTACTTTACTCATTAATTTTTTTTTTTAGAAGACTTTACTCATTAATTGATAATTCAACTGTGGTATTTCGTAATTTGTTAATTCAGCGTAATTGAAGTACTTATCATCTACCTTGAAATCATGTTAGTCAATTGGATAATCATTGAGAGAGAAGGGACGGGGTTGATTCGGAATCTATTGATCCGCTAAAGAGCCAACTGAAGTTGATTATCAAGCTTATTGGATAGCAATTATTACAGTCTATAGGCTTTGTGCTTGTGGAACCCGGAAAAATAAATTGTTATTTCTAGTTGTTGACTGTAATAGCTGGTAGGAGTTAGGACTCGGTTCTGCCCAACCTAGGAGTTCAATATCATTCATCTATGTTTACTTACTATCCCTGTTTGGGAGGTATAAGTGTCCCTTCACAAGTCCCACTTGTTAGTCTAATCGTGCCTGTAATTTAGCTGAGCACGCTAAGGTGGGTCAACTTGCAAAAAATAGGGACTGCTTTCAAGTTGAGATATGTATATATTTGCTCGTCTTTTTCTTCCAAGTTGTGTAGTGGAATTTCTGGGTCAAGCTTATCATATTGAAGTCGGCATTTTTTTTGTAAACATGTTCAAGGAGCAGGTGATACTTTTTGTGTGTGTGTGTGTGTGTGAGAGAGAGAGAGTCAAACAAGTTGCCATATTATTGAGCATCACAACACTTTGGGGGTACTCATATATGATTTTCTTTTTAAATTTTTTTTTGTGTTTTCGGAATATAATTTAACATTTTGTTACTTGCTAAAATTTTGCTTTTGCTATTTTATTATTTGGGATTTATGTTCATATTTATTTATTCCACTTGTGATGCAATCTGTCAGCAAATTGTACAACCCGTGCTTAATTCCTTTTCTGACCAAGATAGCAGAGTTCGTTATGACGCGTGTGAGGCTCTATACAATATCGCAAAGGTGGAGATGTATTATATGAATTGTTTTCCACCCCCCCCCCCCCCCCCCCCCCCCCCCCCACCACCACCACCACCACCACCACACACACACACACACACACACACATATGTATATGTTCATATACATAATACTAAAGAAATGCTTATATTCTTACCTCTTTGCAGGTTGTGAGAGGAGACTTCATTGTGTTTTTCAATCAAATTTTTGATGCCTTATGTAAGCTTTCAGCCGACGCCGATGCCAATGTACAGAATGCAGCCCATCTTTTAGATAGACTTGTGAAGGTGAAGAGTTACTTTTTTCGTAGTCGCTGTTTGAATTCACTTCTTAAACACATGATTGGCTCAGCAGTGCTTCTGGGAGCCAAAATGCGCATGCGAGCATGCTTGGATTAATTTTAGGAAGCACTTTAGAGCCCCAAAAACATGTTATCCGGAGGTGCTTACGGCCAACCTGATGTGAGAGAAGCATATGAATAAATCGTTTTTTAATTTGCACTGCTCTGCATCTGCTTAAATGCAAAAACCACATCCAATCCAAACCGGACCATACTCTATGGGGCTTGTTGCTGCGTTTTCTAATAGAAAGGCTTTTTCAGAAACTAATATAGTGTTTAATTGTTGGAAACAGGATATTGTCACAGAGAGTGATCAATTCAGGTGCTCCATCTGCTCATTTTAGTTCTTGATTTGTCACTTGTAGAACGGTAGTTGAAATATTTTTACAAGAGTCGTCTTTTGCCTTGTATGATGTTGTTCATGATTTTTCTTCCAGCATTGAAGAATTTATACCGTTGTTGAGAGAGCGCATGAGTATGCTCAATCCTTATGTCCGCCAATTTTTGGTTGGGTGGATCACTGTGTTGGACAGTGTTCCAGAAATCGACATGCTGGGTTTTCTTCCTGATTTTCTTGATGGTATATGTTCATGATTGAAAGTTGGTAAACGTCTGTGCTATGTTTGGTAGAGAGAGATGGAAAATGGAAGGGAAGGGAAGGGAAGGGAAGGGAAGGGAGGAGGGATGGAAGACATATCCGTAGGGAAAGGAATGGGGCGTTCCTCCTTTTGTTTGGTTTAATAAATAAGAAGTAAGTGTTAAAAGGAAAGAAGAGAATGTTGTATATTTTATTGTTATACCCTTACATTAAACAAGTATAATTTCTTTGAAGGAGAGAATTCTTTTTTTCTCCCAATCCGTCCACTTTTGGATGGATTGCCCTCTTCCATTCTACCAAAAAAGTGGTTCTGCACTCTTCTGTCCTTCCCTTTCCTTCCTTACCCCCTTCCCTCGTGCCAAACAAATTACTAGTATGCGGTTCAAGTTCTTTTTTGGAGATATATGTGAACTTAGTTGATTTTATTGAATATCAGGTCTGTTTAATATGTTAAGTGATTCCAGCCATGAAATTCGGCAGCAAGCTGATTCAGCACTCTCAGAGTTTCTTCAAGAGATTAAGAACTCCCCAGTAAGAGTTCCACATTCATCGGGTGCCTGGTGTGTTGCCTTTCTTTTGAAAGAAATGCAACAGCCATGGGCAACTTCTGCTTTCACTTACACTCCGTCTGTGTCAACGTAAAACATATTCCGGAAAATGTGCTCAGCATTTTCCGGTTTTTGGTTGTCAATAGAATGTTTTACAAAGATTTTTTCAGGAAATGAAAGTAGCTTAATGATTTGCAGGAAAAAATTTCGTAGCTCATTTACCGAAATAATGCCTACAAATACAATGCCTTATTAATCAACATGCATATTCTCACATATTTGGGGATGTGTACACACAAACACGTATTTGTATACATGTATAGATACAAAGCCATATACCTTCACACTATGTAGCACGGATACGGACACGTGACATGATGTGACACAGAGACGGCAAATCCAAAAAATGTAGGACATGGGTACGGCTAGGATATGTCGAATTAAAATTTATATTTTTTCAGTAGTATGTTTAAGTAAAATAAGAAAAAAGAGGATTGAACATAAACGTTACATATTCATCCGTAGCAACTAGCAACTCAGCAATATTGTTTTAGCATTTCCTAAAAAAAAAAGAGTGAAAAACTGACATAGTACAAGAAGTCGGGCTGTGTCCCTCACGTGCCCTGGCCATGTCCGATATTAAACTTTTAATAATAAGAGCCAGACACAAATATTGGCGTGTCGGATACGTTTCTGGGTGTGTCCCACGCTTGCCTGTGTCCCCCGTGTGTCCGATACACATACGGCGCCCAAAATGAAGTGTCCGTGCTACCTAGCCTTCACATATTATCTTCATGTAGTGATTTGAACAAAGAATAATCTCGAGTAATGCTATGCTTCCCAAAATCAAATCCCAAATCTCAATCCCAAATGATGTGGCACCAATCAAAATCTAGTGGACCCATTGACCACTGTGGGGTCATTTCAACATCTTCCAATCAAAAATCAGTGGACCCACTGCCACATCATTTGGGATGGGGATTTGGGATTTGGATTTGTGAAGCATAATAGCATCACTCGATAATCTCAATGTTTATCATGGATATGAAGTACCTTATACCGAAACAATTTTTATTATTCATTTGTAATTTTAATGATTCGAGCAGTGCTATTCTTGAAGTCTGTAGATTATGGTCGAATGGCTGAAATACTGGTGCAGAGGGCAAATTCTCCAGATGAATTTACTCGGTTGACAGCTATCACTTGGGTACGTTATTTGATGCATAAGATTAATAGTGTATCAGGTCTTTTCTTCCACGCTTGGTCTTTTCTAATACTCAATATATGTGGACAAGTTTCACTTTACACTGGAGAATTTGGCTAGTATTATTAAATCTCCACTGTCAATTTGAATTCATGTATGTTATGCAGATAAATGAATTTTTAAAGCTTGGTGGGGACCAGCTTGTTCCTTATTATGCCGATATTCTGGGTGCCATATTACCAAGCATAGCCGATAAAGAAGAGAAAATAAGAGTTGTAAGTTGGTTTGCTGTTTCTTCTTCTTCTTCTTCATCTTCTTTTCTCCCGAAGTAACCATAAACTTTTTTTTTTCTTAAATACCTTACTTTTTACAATACTTTATTCTATCTTAATAACAACCAGGTTGCTCGTGAAACCAATGAAGAACTTCGTGCAAGTGAGGCAGATCCAGCTGAAGGATTTGATGTTGGAGCGATCCTCTCTATTGCGAGGAGGTGTAGTTCTTGTGACTTTTGGAAAAAAACTTGGCTTAACAATTACTCACTATTTGCAATCTTGTTGGTTAATTTGGCTTTTGGGCTACTAACAGAGCGACAAGAAAGCTATTTGATAAGTTGACATAGTTTAGAAAATAACTATTGCAAAAGGATTACTATAATGTACGAACTGTAAGGATTGACACGGCATGAGTTGATAGGGGATGGTAATTAGTGCCTTTTTCTGTCTATCAGGCAATTGTCTAGTGATTGGGAGGCCACCCGAATTGAAGCATTGCACTGGATTTCAACCCTTCTAAATAGACATCGTGCTGAGGTAGTTTAAGAATAATAGATTATTTTCCTTTCCGGTTTTATTAATAGGTTTATGATATAATTCTATTCAGTCAACTTCTACCACATATACTGGTCAGACAGAAGGCCAATTGTTATTGGATATGAAACTTTT
The DNA here is from genome assembly GCA_033977485.1 of Hydrangea macrophylla. Classification (NCBI taxonomy): domain Eukaryota; kingdom Viridiplantae; phylum Streptophyta; class Magnoliopsida; order Cornales; family Hydrangeaceae; genus Hydrangea; species Hydrangea macrophylla. Next base: position 23,742,466 of record CM066987.1, on the reverse strand, counting down.
CTTTTGGCTCTTTATTTTTCCATGATTACATATGGATGGAAATGATACTTTTGCTTGTCCTTGTATTATTCTATTGAGCATCTCTATCCATATTTTCGAGTCTGATTTTAAAGGGTTCTAATTTTTAATTTTCTACTTGAAACAGGTTTTATCATATCTGAATGATATTTTTGACACTCTTCTAAAGGCACTGTCAGATCCCTCTAACGAGGTAACCTCCCCTTTCTACTAGTCATTTAATTTCTGCTGATTATCTCAAGTAACATTTTGTTGTCGTTTCATAAAGTTGAAAAGTATGTATTGAAAACTTTATCGAGTACTTTTGAATAATTTAGGCATTGAATTGGAAAAATTGAAAACATGGGGGTAAACTTATGAGTTCAGATTAATTTTAGAAGCACATCACTACAGACATTTGGATTCAATAGTTTGGTTCTGGCCAAGCTGATTCCTTTTGTTGAAATTCATGTGAAAAATTGTGCCTTAATGTTTTTACTTAGTCAACAGCGGAAAAAGGATGTGTTCTTCCTCGGGCACTTTATAATATTCAGAACACTATTAAGTGTTGAGCACTTTCCATCCTGGACCCTCAACCCCTGCTTACATCTCCACTACCTCTTTTGTCTTATGCTGTTTTGACTAGTGTACTTTAATTTTTTTTATGGGATAATGTTCCATGTTCACTAAATTCTTTTCCATTTTCTGGTGTCCATTTGCTACTGTATTAAGCTGTAGAAATTCAAGCATTAATTTCACTGTACATTTTACTAGTCTGCAGAGATGCTTGTGGCTTTCCTGAATCACAAGGACATGAGATGAATGTTTATGTAGTTATTATCTATTCTTTTGTGTATATATGTTGTAAGTCACCTTAGCTTCGTACCAAATAGAGGACACTGTTACTCATAGGGACTTATGGGTTTGGAGTTTTTCCCAGGTAGTTCTGCTGGTACTTGAAGTGCAAGCATGCGTAGCAAGAGATCCTCAGCACTTTCGGCAGCTTGTTGTTTTCCTAGTACATAACTTCCGGGTTGACAACTCTCTCCTCGAGAAGTGAGCGTCCCTTCACTGTCCTTTTTTTCCCTTCCTCTCATCTAGTTTTTGGCGCATTTTTTTTGGGTTAATTACATTTTACCCTCCTGTGGTTAGGCCTATTTTCACTTTACCCCCCTAGTGGTTCAAAAGTGGACACATAACCTCGCCGTGGTTTTGGACTGAAGTGAAAGTACTAAATTTCTCTCAAAATAGCCCCCCGCATGCAGACTAAGTGTTAAAATTAACCCCACATAGGAGAGTTGAAGTGTCGCAATTAACCCCAAAATTAGTCCCAAGAAGGCGTCAAGTGTTAAAAATTAGCCCCACATATAGGTGGGTTAAATCATAAATGGTAGCATTATCCCCACATAGGGGGTTAACCCTAAAATTAACCTCACAAAGGAGTTAAAGTGTTAATATTTTTGGCCAATTTTAGAATTTTCATCAGTTTTGAGGGAAATCTTGGCAGTTTCACTTTAGTCCAAAAGCGCAAGGGGGTTAAGTGTTTTCTTTTGAAGCACAGGGAGGTAAAGTGAAAATAGGCCCAACCACAGGGGGTAAAATGTAATTAACCCTAGTTTTTTTTTTCTCTGGTTTTGTAAAGTTTGGTTTGGATTTGTTTGGGAATGTAAAGTAATGGTTCTTTAAATTGAAGTGTTTGGTGAATGTTAGTTTCTTGCACATATGTTTGTGCCCAGTCTAATCTCTCTTAAATTGGTTCTTTGCCAAGCCAACATAAACTTGGTTCACATTAAAACTAGATTGAAAGTGGGTCTGAGAATTGAACCTGATCCTATTTTAAGTATTCCTAATCAGGCCCTTAGCCACGTTTGGATGACACGGAGGGGGTTGGACACTTATTCCCTTTTAATTGATAGTCCCGGGACTAGTAATACCACCTCCCCCATGGTATGACTTAGTCCCCCATACGGGGGACTATTCTTTTAAAATGGACAATTAATCCCAGGCAGAATGGTCGCGCCAAACGTCGAACTATTCAATTAAAATGGACTGTTAGTCCAATCCCCCAGTATCCCACCCTTAGTCCTGTGAAACAAACGAGGCCTTAGTGTGTTGGATTATTCTGGTTTTATATTCCAGTAATTATGATTATTGAGTTCTACATTTTTTTTCATCTACTTGCAGACGCGGAGCTCTGATTATTCGCCGACTTTGTGTACTTTTAGATGCTGAAAGAGTCTACAGGGAAATCTCCACTATACTTGAGGGAGAAGATGACTTGGATTTCGCGTCAATTATGGTTCAGGTTTCAACATCTAAACAACACATCACAAATGGATTAAAATGATGATTTATTTTAATGAAAGAAAATCAGTGTAAAATTCATTTAGCACCCTTCAAATATACACCTGTTTGCAGTTTAGTAGTTTCTCATCGTTCAATTGTAGCAATTTGGTCCCTTAACATTTAGGCCAATTGCAATGTCAGCCTCCCATCAACTTCCATTTGAAAATGTGATGGAAACACATCACGTGGAAGGTTGCAATCCACCAAGTGGCAAGTTTCCGTAATTCTTCGAAAGGAAGCTGACAAAATGTTGACTTTGCACTTATCGTTAAGAGTTAAGGGACCAAATTGCTTGAGTTGGAAGAGGAGGGACCAAACTGCAATCGATGTATTGTTCCAGTGATCTAAATGCATTTTTCCAAAAAAATAATGCAATCCTGAAGTCTACTTAATTTTGTTTGCATGTTTTAATATGATTCGGATGCCTGTGAACGATATAAGAAAATTGAACTTCTGAGGTCTCCAAAACATTCGTTTGCATGGTATGATCTGGTTCATACAGTGTATTCGCAAAGCACTTGTCTAGTCATTTTGAGCCATCCCCTGTGTCCCTTTTGTTCTTTACCGTGATGCTTGTTATTTCTGATTGCAATGATTCATTTTATCAACCTTACATTTTCTATTTTCAGGCTTTGAACTTGATTCTGCTTACTTCATCCGAGTTAACTCAGCTTCGTGATCTTTTGAAACAATGCCTGGCCAACGCTGCTGGGAAAGATTTGTTCCTTTCTTTGTATGCTTCATGGTGCCATTCACCAATGGCAATAATAAGCCTCTGCTTAATAGCTCAGGTAAGACTAAAATTTCGTAGTATCCTGTTTCAGATTTTTCCTCTAGTCTATCTCTTGTCATTCTTTCTTTCTCACCTTCTTCCTCTCTGATTCCCTTTTTGACTGTGTCGTAAATTAGTAATATTTCATCCTATGTAGCGCAGATATGGACGTAGAGACAGAAAATCTTAAAAATGAAGGATACAAACACGGAGAATAAAAATTATATGTATACATGCATTATTAATTAATCCTAGAATATATTGTGGCAGGTCCATTCCCATTTCCTAAAGTAAACCCATTACAACACTACTTATCTCATGTTGCTCTTCTAGTAAGACTTTCACCTCAAAATTTAAGAGCTGTTTCTAATGAGCCGCCTTTTGTGTCCACTCCTGTGTTGGCCATCCGATACTTGTCCGATGTAAAAAACATTAAGATATTTTTTTCGGTTGTACACACATGTTGGCACGCGTCCGACGCATGTGAGACATATGAATGGATATGCATCCAAATTGGAGTGTGCTTGCCATATAGATTTTTTATCTCCATTCGCCCGAGGCTCATATTTTTGCTGCATTCTTTGTTGCTTTGCAGACTTATCAGCATGCAAGTTCTGTCATTCAATCTCTGGTTGAGGAAGATATCAGTGTCAAATTTTTTGTCCAGCTGGACAAATTAATCCACCTACTGGAGACTCCGATTTTCGCTTATCTTAGGTTGCAGGTGCTTACTAGTAGTTAGGATTCAAGCTTCCCCTTGCTTATCTTATTTTTCTTGCTATTTTTGTGTTGGATTGCGCATCTCATTTTTCGTAACTCATAAGTTTGTCCATCCTGGTGAGTAGTTGTGATGACTGATTAACTGCTATGGTCTACAAACTTTTTGTCTGCTTGCTGGGATGCTAATGTTTTCCCATTCAGTAGCCTTGTCTTTTCTGTGTTTTAACTAAATTCCTCGTCGCGGGTATTGCTTAAGTTTATTATTGTTGGATATCTCAAATCGCCCGGGTAGAGCCCCGCTGCATGTATTTCTTATAAGCATGGGTAATCCTCCCGTGATTTTGAGGGTGAGTTAGTCCCATTGGTCTTTCTATTTTGTATCAGAGCTAGGTTGGATTCTGCCCCTTGTTGGGCTTACCCTATCGCTGCTGGTGAAAGGGTGTGTTGCATATCCCACATCGCCAAGGTAGAGTCTCCAGGCATGTGCTTCTTATATGCTTGGGTAATCCTCCCCTCATAAGGCGTCTTTTGAGGGTGATTCAGGCTCATTGGTCTTTCTATTGTTATGAATCCATACGGTCAGATATTGTAAAAAGTGGTGATTGGTCCCTTTTCCATCTTACTAAATTTGACAGCGGTGCTGAAGTTTCAAACGCTTTTTGGGTCATTAAAGACTTGTAAATCTATGTTGTTCTCCTTTAACTTCAATGAAGCAATAACTCAGAAGCAAATACTAGAGCAAAATCAGTAAAACAATACCACTTATTTTGTGTTTACTTGACGAGCACTTCAAGATTGCTCCGAACAATTAGTTATTCTCACTGATGACTATAACAGAATAAAAAATGTGAAGATACGGCCAGGGTTTTGTACATCCTGTTACTGAATTGTCTTTGACATATATAAATTCTTATAGTGATATCACTGTGCCATGTAAACTACAATTCTGGTCTGAGTCTATGGCAGTGATCATTTATTTAGTTGGTGGTCATGTGTAACATAGTTAAAACCATTATCCTCATACTTGGTAATTGAAGATTATTCAAGTTTGCATTAAATTCCACTTCCTATAATCACAATTCTTTTAAGTTTTAAGTATCTCTCCGCAATTTTGTGTGCCTTGCAGCTTCTAGAACCTGGAAAATATATTTGGTTGCTGAAAGCCTTGTACGGTCTCCTGATGCTCCTTCCCCAGGTATTTAGGATTTATTTTGTGACTTATCTCTTTGGTTTATATTAAATCTGACGTCAGGCATGGTTCAAAATGTCTCTTGGTCTTGGATCTAAGGATTTAGAACATTTTGAACCGTGGTATTTGTTCTCTCCCTTATTGTAGGATACTGTTATGTTTGTAGGATACTGTTGTGTTTTTTTTGAGTTCTCCGAGAGTCAGTGATCACTGTTTAGTGGTTTGACTTTTACGTGGTCACAAAGTTAATTAGTTGTGCCTTTAGTGCATTAATTTAACGTTCACCATACATTTTATTCCTTTACGCTTCAATGCAGCAAAGTAAGGCCTTCAAGGTTTTACGAACTCGACTGAAAATCGTACCTTCATACTCCTTCAGTGGTGAGCAGTTCAAGAGAACATCGTCAGGCAATCCTTACTCACAAATTCATTACTTGATGAGCGGATCTCAAATCTCTGAGGATGGTGATTCGATTGAAGATTCACGGAGTATGCATAATGGAATAAATTTTTCTTCTAGGCTGCAACATTTTCAACAAATCCAGGAACAGCATCGTCTGCATTCAAAGTCACGAGCACAATCACGTTACAGTTCTAATTCATCGGTAGATTCGGTACAGGTTCGCTGAGTTTCTATAATGTCATGTTCATTATCTTATTTCTCTGTGATTAGTACACTTTCAACTTTCGTAGCACGGATATGGACACATGGCACAAATAACGGAGACAGCAGCATGACGAATCTTAAAAATGTAGGCCACGGACATTGCAAGTAAAAAATTGTAGATCTTTTCATTATGTATATATATATGTTAATATCGCATTATGCCGTGTCCACAGTCCACTATTGGTTCCTTCATACTAAATAAGCCCATTACTTATCTCTCATTTTTCTTCTTCCTTCCTACTTAGGAGCTATGTAGCTCGGATACGGACACGTGACACAGACATGATACGACACGGAGACAGCGAAACGGCAAATCCAAAAAATATAGGATACGGAGATGGCTAGGATACTTCGAATAAATTTTTTTTTTTGAATATAATTTACTTTTAAGTAAAAAAAATATGAAAAATTAGAAGGGAGAATTAAACATCAACATTATATTACATATCCATCCAAAAAAAAAACCCTAAACTCAAAATCCTTTTTGACTCATGTAATAACTAATAAAGAAAGAGTATAGACGGAACAAGATTTAAAAAGAAAGAGTCTAAGAGACTAGGGCTTATATGTATTATGATATATGTACTTATATATCATTTTATTTTCTCAATATTTTGTTTGTACCCCCCCCCCCCAAATAAACACTTATCACTTATTTTAAAAAGATCACCATTCCTCAAACCCAAAAAAAAAATAAAATAGGACCACTAGGCTAAAAGTGTCCCAGGAGTGTCCCCCAAGAAACACTTATTTTAAAAAGATCATCATTCCTCAAAAACCCAAAAAAAAAAAAAAAAGACCACAAGGCCAAAAGTGTCCCAGAAGTGTCGTGACGTGTCCCAGAAGTGTCCGACAATATGATTTAATTTAAATTAATCTAGACACTTCCATAGCCGTGTCCCAGCCGTGTCCGCGGAGTGTCGGAAACGCAAACGGCACCCTAAATGAAGTGTTCGTGCTACATAGCTTAGGAGTCCTTTATTCCATTTGGGAATGGCCCAAATTAAGATTTCTCTTTGAAAAGTCAACATAATTTAACTGCACAGTTTTCACATTTACCTTTAATTGTAAAACTCTCTATTCTGGTTTGGTACCATATTGGAGTTTTAAACTTAGAAGAAGGGCAATAATGGAAATAACAAATTTTCACATTAATAGATTGAGTTTTCTTAAATAGTTGGAATCCCAACAAGGGTCCTTTAATTTGGGACGAATGGATATATTAAGACTTTTATCTCAAAAGTTAAAAACATTTTCAGAGGAGCCATCTTGCCATGTCTGGCGTGTATCTGACAAAAATTATTTTTGACACATTTTTAAAGTTCAGATGTTGCTTCCAAAAAAAAAAGGATGCTAGTGTCAGATCTAAAAAAAGAGAGTAATTTAGTCTTCCCTAGACTGCCAATCTAATGCTTCTATTTCATTTGTTCTGTTAAACCGATGGTTCTTTAGCTTTTAATGCTTGAGAGTGAAGTTGTGCGTAGTGAGGAATTTATTTCAATGGGAGTCGTTCAATAAGTTCTCTGTGCGTTAAATTCTCTTAAATATAATTAACAGAAATACTCCTAAATCTTGAAAATTCCAAAAAACAGAAGTTAAAAGTACGTATATCAACAAAAAATTACGCAATGACATCACTGGGAATTGGCAACACCGACAAGAAGGGGAAGGAATAAGAATAAACTTTTGTAGGTGAGAAATCAAAGAATATATAAAATAGTCAGAGATCTTATACGTCGTCTATCTTGAAGGACATTTTTGCACCCTTATCCTCAGTGACTTTGTAAATTTATAATTTCATTCCTAGAGTCCACGGGGACATATTTCTCAGTGTATACTATCCAACAATTATGCAGCATTTATCGTCCCCTATGTGGCCAAAAAAAAAAAAAAAACACTTCAATGGGAATTGTTTGCCAAGGAGTTGAGGTTTTTACTAATAATATGGGCCAATTAGCTAGACCTCCAATTCCCTATTAGTGTTTAGCGCACATTCATTAGAGCTTTTTCGTATAAATTTGAGTATTGAAAATTGACCACCATCTTCACCTCTCGTCCATTGTTCAATATTAGCGTGGGGTCTTTTTTGCAAAAGAATAACCCCTAAACTACTAAATATTCTGAACATGCCACAATTTTGCAATGCTTGTGGCGCCACCCATCTGAAATTACTAATCGCTTTTTCTTTCCCTATTTTTTTTGAGTGTGTTTCTAATGTGATTTCTATCAGCCAATGCAGGAAGTGCAAAAACCAGAAGAACCCCGTCGACCTTCCCCGACTCCAGATATGAGCAGGCCGCCTTCAAGATCATCACGTAGAGGTCCGGGACAGTTACAACTTTAGTTATATCACTTCATATATGTTGTACACGGATCTCAATGTTGGCAAGCTCCGATGAGATGTCTCGTAGCATTTGTAAATTGTATATTCTAAATAGGTTGTTTTGTTCAACTGATAAAAGGTTGGGATGATGGGAATTTGGTTTTGAATTGAGCTTGGGCGTATCTCAAGCTATTCTTTGTCTTTGTTGAGGGAATGTGTGCCCACGTGGTTAAGTGATTTTTTAATTGAAAACCATGTGGGCAAGAGGTAGAATTTTGGTTTAGGAAAAATGCAGTTTGGGCAAAGTGTTCAAACATTACCACTATTCAAACAGATTATATCATCGAAGTTTCTTTTTTACTCTTTTCAGAAGATTATCCTCTTGTTTTTGTTGCTGTTAGATTCTTCATGTTTGGTGACTTGGTCCATATCAATGTTTGTTGCACCATAATTATTCCTACTTAGCACTGTTGTATTCAGTATGTTTTTACATCTTTTCGTATTTGAAGAGTATAAGGCCTGTGATGGTTTTTCCATTTGCGGTCTTTTCCTTGGAAAATAGTGAAAATTAAAGAAAAAGAAAATTTAACTTCAAAACTCGTTTTTTTTTTATTTTGTGTTAATTATATTTTAACCCCCTTGTGGTTAGATCCATTTTCATTTAACCCCTATGCAGTTCAAAAGTGGACATTTAACTCTCTTCTGGTTTTGGACTAAAGTGAAATTATTAAGATTTCTCTCAAAATATCCCCACATGGGGATTAAGTGTTAAAATTAGCCCAACATTGGAGAGTTTAAGTGTCAAAATTAATCTCACATAGCAGCCCCACAGAGGTGGGTTAAATGGCAGAATTATCCCTACATAGGGGATTAACCCCAAAATTAACCTCACAATGGGGTTAAGTGTTAGTAATTTTTGCCAATTTTAGAGTTTTTATCAGTTTTGAGAGAAATCTTAACAGTTTCACTTTAGTCCGAAATCACAAGAGGGCTAAGTGTCCACTTTTGAACTACAGGGGGTAAAGTGAAAATAAACCACAAAGGGGCAAATTGTATTTAACTGTTTCATTTTATTATTATTATTTTTTATATCACGCATATGGAAATCTTTGTTTTGCTATACGTGTTTTGCACAGAATAAGCCACTAAGAAATATCAAAATTTTCCTTCCTCTTTACATCTGAAATAAATGGAGCGCTAGTCACACCCTAACCTGTTTCGAGTGGATTAGGACACTTGTAACAATGCCACAAACGCCCAAATACATCAATTATCAAAGAAACATAGAAGTCACTAAGAAAACACATGAGTTAAACAACACAAAAGACCTTTGTCGTGACAAAACAACCCCAAGGACAAAATGATCATTTAAAAAATATGATCAAATTTTTACCAAAAGATAGATCTTTGGGTCCTAGTTCCAACGCAAAAAACGATGCGTGAATTCGAGTTTTCTAGAAAGAGTTATGAACGTTTCTATAAAAGTTGACGTGCAGCGAAAATTGTACGCGGATCGATCCGCCCTTTACAGCCGGATTGATCCGATTTAGCATAATCCAACAGAATGTCCTCCAAAATGCATGGATCAATCCAAGGCAAAAGGGGGATCGATCTGGATTAGCAAAAGTTGATTTTCACTACTAAAAATCCCTGCTTTTCAACCAACACATACCAAGCTTTAACATCACAATAACATTTCCAATCAAACCTCATGGAACTTTTGGGAAAAACATCACAATAACATTTCCAAGTTATACCCAACATTAACCCAATATGTAAAATACCATTACAACTACAAGAGATACAAACTTAACCTCATTGAAGCAAATCTATGCATACAAACTCTTAGTTTTACCAAAACTAACATTAACATAGAAACTTGTAGGAAATAAGTATAATATCCTTACACACAACTTGTCCAAACCCAAACCCACCCCAAAAATGATTCTGACACTAATCCGGGCTTGCCAGAGGAGTCCAACCCAACATCATAAGAACTTTAAAAGAAAACAATTTTCAAGCATTTGAAAGCTACTTACTCCTTCAAAACTTATGAGTTCCAAATAGAAACACAAACAACATGAGAGTTTCCCCAAAACCTATTTCAACCATTTGAGAAGTTAGTTGGTCCCTTAAAACGCATAAATTTCTAAATATAGACTTAAACATGCATCTACTCCCATCATTTAACTCAATATATGTGCAACTACTCAAACAAAAGTTCAAGTTAAGTTCAACATATGTTCCATGTCTTTCCCTAACACACATAACTGGTGGATCACAAGGTGTGATCCCCGACATATGATGCAAACAACTCTGGTTAAAACTCGATATATTACATATTCTAGAACAAGAGTTTGTCTTTAACACACATCCAAATTCAAAGTTATAAACTGAAATTGTTAACACTAAGCGTATGATCATATCTACATATCCACAACTCACAAGCCCAACCCGTCGTGCAGATCATTTCCTCTCCCATTCCCGTTCCATACCTACAATGGTTATTCAATATCCACATAGAAAATAATATTTGTTTAAGGTTTCGCTTAGTGAGTAAAGCTAATCACATGTATGAGTGTAATGTCATATTCAATGCACAAGTCAACAATCAACCTATCATTTAGCCTCCAAAAGACCAATATCAATTCACCGTGATGTTGCTCTTGCCTTTTTTCCTTTATGCGCGTATAGCACTTCTAAATCACACTATCTCACATACCCTTCCACAGCTGGGATGTCACCCACACACCTTTACATAGTTAAGTGGTGAGTACCCTTACACAGATTGGGCTTTCCACGTCTCTTTATTATGGAGTAAATCCACGGTGGACCAACATAAAGCTTCCTCCAACCCATACATTCATGTAATCACATAATCATATCAACATAGTGATTCATAATAAAGGATTTACAACGCCGTCAATCGATCTGTCGGGTTAATTCCGCTAGGTATGTCCTATACCCGACCCGTATGCATGTGTGTATATATTATTTACAAAACATAAAAGAGAGGTATAGAAATGACCATCTCACCTCCACGAGCCTGAATACGGTTTCGATAATTGGACGTCGGACGGCGACGGAACGACAAGAAAAGGACAGCGGCATCTCATAATCTCGTCGACTCTATTATCATCTTCAATTTTCTGTAAATCCTTGGTTTGGAGAGTCCTTTCTCTCTTGACACACACATATTCACATGCATTGAGGTGCAACAACCTCAATTTTCCTCTTTTTCATTTGCACTCCAGGATTTTCTTATGTTCTTATTATGAAATCCCCAAACATTCTATTAACTACCAAATTATCTAAATGTGTGTTTGTCTAAGTTCCGTATGGGTCCCACATGTGGTCCCAACTATTTTGTGACGTTGCTATCGTATATACTAATTATGAATCATTTTCATTTATGTTATACGAGTATCCATACTGGTACTAGAAGCTAACATATAACATCATAATATATAAGCAACTTTAAACATGTATTCATTTAATCATACTAGTAATGCAGCACGTGCGTTGCACGTGGATGTGTTATTTTTAATTTATGTTATAGCTAAATTAAATTAAATGTTAAAACTTAATACATGAAAAGTGTGAACAAAATAAAATAGGAACTTATACATGATATAATTCTTTTACCAATGTTCTTTTGTAAGTATGTAATATAATAATATTATCATAATAATTCTAATTGAAAATTTAAAAATCTTGTATGTCTATGCTGTTAGTGTTGGATAAATATTTGATTTTGGCCATGTTTAAGGCCTAATAGAAGTGGCACCCACTTAGAGTTTGAGTGGGGTCCTTGTGATTTTGTGTTCTCCTCCATGAGGAGATGAAGTTTGAATATTTACATGTCCAAAAATTTTGTTGGGTGAATAAGAAATTAATGCTCAAAGGTTGCCCATTACAAGAAGTTGTTGAAATGGAGAAGGTTCACAACTTACCTTATCCCACATAGGAAAATTAGGAGTTGTTGGCTTGGTTGGGGGAAAATTGAATGTCACGCAAGAATAATGGGGGTTTTAAATACTAGGGTTTGAAAGGGAAAATTAATATTATGTATTAGTGCAAAGGGTATTTCGGTCCCAAAAATTCTAGTGTGGACCTGAGATTAAGATCTTTCTTGGGTTGGATCTCTTGTAACAATCTTACACTAGAATGGATATTATACTAGTTAACCTAGATAGATCTCGATATATATATATAGGACTTTATACATTATATGCAATATATGTTTGAAATAATAATAATTGGTTTAACATGTATTTCCAAGTCTAATCCTATAATCCCACCATCATGCAATCTTCGATCCCATAAAAAAAGCTCTCTTTTCATCTCAGAGTTATTAAATGTCTCTATCGCTAAAAATTGTGCTTCCAAATCTCCTTTGTAAGTCCCATACATATATACACATACCCCATCCGACACCTCACTCCTCTCAAACACTCACTCTGTGTGTGTGTGTCTGTGTGTGTGTGTGTAGTGCTTTCAAATCTCCTTGTCTAAACACGTCTTTCAGGTTTTTCAAAGCCTCTTTCGAATCGACGTCTTCAGTGTTGAGTTCGATCATTCTTTCCTCGAGCTCGCACTCTGGACGTCAATTCCATGGAGGTTTTAGAGCATCTAAAAAAGGCGTTCTCTATTTTTGATATGGAAAAAGAACGATTCGATGTCCACGGAGGAATTCTTGAGGAAGGTTATTCGGAGTTTGGGAATGGCAAAGCGTAGGAACTTTGTCAGTGGTTTGTTTCGAGGAGTAATTTAAGGTTATGATGGCATTGGTACAAAAGCATCAAAAGCAGTATCGAAACATCAAAAGCATGTTCGAGAATCGAGATTCTAAAAAAGAACCTATCATGAAGATGTTTTAGCCATGGACTAATCACCAAAAATGTACTTTTTCTAGGACTTTTGACTAATTTATTCATATTAAATTAATTTCTTTTTTCCAGTTGAATCTAATTTTTGAAAAAGTTGTACTCGTAAAAGATTGGCTGGCTGCAAAATGAATTCAACATTTTTTTAACTAATCTCAAATAATTGATTACCAAATAGACACTTATTGGTTTAAAATAATAAGAAAAAGATATATACAAGAACAATAATGCTAGGGTGACAAACACTTTTTACAAACACACACTATCTCTCTCCTGGGTGGCATTGTGGGATCCATTGAAATTATCCGAACCCCACAGTACCACCTAGGAGAGAGATAGAGTGTGTTTGTCACCCAAATACTATTCATACAAGAAAGAAGAACAATAACAAAATCCTAGGTTATCTTATCTTAATCTATTACAATGTCTTCTAAAATCTATAAGACCATTCAAAGTAATGATAAAACAATTTGTGAAAAAAAAAACAATAAATGAGCCATCATAATGATGAGCAATCTTACAAAAATTAACTAGTTCCCAGCCGTCATAATTCGGTGGCTTTCACATGAGTCCTATAATAATGAAGAGATTGTTGGAAATAGAGAGGATAAGCTATGATTTTGATCAAGGCGTGCAACAGTTTATACCGTCCTTAAAAACAATTGCGTCCCTCGGAGTTAGTGACTAGATGCAGAAGGTCTTAGCTAGGCCTGGCAATTGGGCGGGTTCGGACCGGGCTGTAGTCGGGTCGGGCTGAAAACGGGCCGGGTGTAGTAAAGACCCGTATGTGCCGGGTTAAGTACGGGGCGGGGCGAGTCTGACCCGTAGCCCTTTTTAATATATATATATATATATATATATTGTCACGCCCCGGAGTAGCCAAAAATAGAGAAAATTTAAAATTTCCTTTCTGGACCCGTAGGGAATGACGAGTTACATAAAACTGACTTATCCGTGCAGCATTCTAACATAGATATATCAGAGTAAGAAATTTCATAAAATCTAATGGTATTCATGAGGGAACTTTAAGTATTTGCTACTTAGGCTATTACAGAAGTTCCAAATAAAAACCACAAAAGATAAGTTACCGCCACTTAAATTATTACATTAACAAAAGATGATTACTTAAAACATAAAGGTAGTCTTGATACAGAAGTAGGCCAGAGTCTCCTTCCTAGCTGGCATACCCATGCCCTTCGTCATCATATTCTTCTTGAAAGTCTTCCTCAGTATGACCTTCCTGATAGTTCCCCTCTTGAGGATAGTAATATTCTTCTTCATGGTCACCTTGATAATTCTCCTTATTATAACCTAGACGTAAAATGTCCAGGGCAGAGGGAAGAGCCGTTAGCTTTTGAAGCTAAGTGAGTTCGTCTTAACCGATCACTCCTAATACAGTTAAGGATATACAAGTACAACGAAATATCTTAAAATAACATTAAATGATCATATGACATGGTAGTATGATGACACAATGCAATATCGATATGTTCGACTTTACTCAAACACTGATGCTGACTCATGTGACTTGTTACATTAATAGTGTAACGACGTTAGCTCAGAGTAGAATGATTACATTGCTATCGTCGCCTAGCAGGGCCCTATAGCAGTTTTGGTTTTAAAAGAGTGTAATCATTGGACTCTTAGATCCTCGTGACCTTGCGTGGAGAATAGAATAGTTACAGCGCTATCATCGCCTAACATGGCCCTATAGCATTTGAAAGGTAACTATTATATTCAAGTTCAGATGGATACTTTGCTATCGTCACCTAACATGGCCCTATAGCGTATAAACCATCAACTCATGTTCCACTTCAATGATTTCAATGGGTACCTTGGCTATCGTCGCCTAACAGGGCCATATAGCATTTTATCGTTGTACCCATTGATTTGACTGTACCATACGGATCTCCATGATCCACTCAATATGTATGACAATATGGCTGGGTTAGTCCCCTTGACTAACCATACAGACATCAACATTGACATCATGACTCGATTACATTAATATGAATGTCTATGTGATTGTATAATCGTAAAGCATAATAAGCATGAAAAATAATCATTAATAACTAAGCATGGAGTTTGATTATCTAAGCATACATTCATCATATAATAGAAATCTTAGCATTCACATATCAAATACCTATCAGCTACGTCCACACAGGACGCACTGGATATTCACATAATATACAAATAATAATTCTATAATATACCAAGTGAGTTAGGAACTCACCTCGATGTGGGTGCGTAAAAGCAAACGTAACTGCGGTTCCTACAAAGTATATAAATTTATAGAACATTGATTAATATGCGTATTAGAATCAAGGACATAATGGTAATTGTGCCGGTGAGTTCCTAAACCTCAACATGATGATTTAGACATCATTTCGAGTCTAACGCCATTGACTAGACTCAAATCGGAGTCCGTCGCATAAAAGGCTGAGTTTTCTATACCAATGTGGGTCCTAAAGATAAACTGTATTTTTAACTGTGTCAAAAGGTCACCAAACTTTAAGGAGATGTTTTAGACATTATTCTAAGACTCTAGGAACAGACCGCGTATTTTTTTGAGTTACAATTTATTTGTTATGAATTATTGAATATTTAATCATCTAATAATAGACGTAGAAACTCTATAATTACCAAGTATATTTTGGAAGTACATTTGGTCCTTAGAATATTTTTATTAAATACTAGGCTTTAAGATAGGCTAGTAAAATTTTTCTCAAAGTTTTCGGAGTTCGTTTGGTATTTAAATTAATTAAATACAACCAAACGAGTCCTTTATAATAATTAAAGCAATATTAAAATATCACAGTGCGGGTTTTATAAATAATAATTTATAAATAGAGGTATCTCTATAATTAAAGTTGGTCATTAGGTATTTATTACCTAATTATTATTTTTCAAAAACTAACTCTTTTTATTTATTTAAATTAAAAAAATAATATGTATATTATATAAGAAATTACAGTAATTTCAGAATATAAGATTTTTATCAAAGATAAATGTTTCGAATTACTAAAATATAACTACAATATTTTCAAACTATTTTTTAAAGAATTTAGAATTATTTTAAAATCATTCAAAAATCCATTTATAATTATTTATAACTATTTGTTGATATGCAATAAATAATAAATATTACATATAAATACTAATCCGAATTGACAGAATATTTAAAATGTTAAATATTACCAAAACAGGTTATTAATCCGTTAATCAAGATTAACAGAATACTTAAGGATGTAAAAAAACTAATTAACTATTAATCTAAACCCGCGGGTCAGCCCAGATCCAACTCGAACCAACGGGTTACCCACTAACACACTCAGTCTGATCCAACTTAAAATGTCCGACCCAACCCATTTCTAATTAATATAACCCGGATCCACTATCACTTATACACACAACTAAACCCACCCGCATCCATACTCGACTCGACCCGGCCCAATGGGCAAATGATATAACTCGAAACCCAAAATGGGTTTCTTCTTCTTCGTTCAAACTGAGGCGCCACCGCCGCTACCCTTATACGTCGGAAAACTTTGAATCCTTATATCTCTCTTTCCTCTCCATGCAAATTGCTAATTCCAACGCTAAAATGACCGGTTCTTCTCCCTCTACAACATACTAGGAGCTCAAGAATGGGTTCATTCATTTTAGGGTCCTACGAGTGGATTATTCTTTCGGTTAGAATTCCGAATAATGGCCTGCATGAGTACTCAAACGTCAACCATATGTAAAACTGCTACAAGGGGGTATTAAAGGGGCCATGAGGGTCACATTGATGTAACTTAGAAGTTGTTGGTTAACATTGAAATTTTGAGCTCCGACGAGGAGCTTAAATGGTGATTTTCGGTTAATCAAGAGACTTGGGCTCTATCTGGTTCTGTTTGCTATGTTTATTTATTCGGGCGTGCCAGAGCCTTGTGAGGTAGACCCAAACTGATAAAAATAAAATTTCCTAATTCACTTGTGTGAGTGATACACAAGGTTTGAGAATCTGACTTCTAACGGGCGATTGTGAAAAGTGAGTAGGAAAGTACCCTTACTTAAAGTCCTATGGCAGTATTGAAGCATACAAGCCATACAAGTGATGAACAAAAGAAATTAAATAAAATAGACTTTTATTTAAGTAAAAAGAAAAGAAATTACAAGAAGTAATTAATGCTTAAAAAAGCCTAAGAAAATAAAATAGGATGCTTTTTTATTTGCCTAAAAAACTAAGAATGCATGTTGAATGCTTTTTGGATGCGGTTGTCGAAGTGACGCGGAGTGCCTTTGCAGCTTGGCCAGCCTGCTGTATTTATAGCGGCCTGTACTGATATGAGATAAGGCAAAAAAATATCTTCACCAATAATCTGGTAAAAAATACCAGATTTTACCTCCCCCAAACTGATAAAACTTTCCATATCTTGAAATATATGTATATATACAAATATATCTATAGCTTGAACGTGGTCCATATTTAGTCTCGATGCGGCTGACTTCCCCTCCAAGTAAAGATATATACCTTCCTCACTATATAATATCAACAATATAATCTTCCCAAATCTTGATAATATTTCCATATAAAAGATAATATAAAAATATTATCCTTGCATATTCTGATAAGGTATTCATATCTCAAAATATTCTATATATCACTTAGAGTTGGTAAGTAATGATATACTTCCCAAAAGTAACCAAATTTGAATCACATATCTTCTGATCGATCGGGCTGCATCACTAGCCCGAATGACATAACCACATATCAACGTGACTGCAAGAGTCACACCAGGGTGGCCCACCATTATAATGATTACTAAACTAACAGAATAATACCAACTAAGGGTGGCGAAATGAAGTGAATTTCTAATGAGTGTAATTATTAAACGGCCAGTCAAGTTGGCCATATTTATACTTAGATCGGACTAAATGTCCAAAATCCATCGGGCTCCCTTCCCATATCAGTGGACCACATCAACATGGCCTAAATTACCACAAGGCTAACTAGAGTAGCCAAAAATATTGAAATGTCAATCAAGCTGGTCATACATCTTTCCTCCATCGGGCTAGTCTACCAGACTGAATTATCAAGTTTTATCTAGATGGTTCAAAAAGTCATCAATCCCTACCAACTTTGAACCAATCACTCGTCCTTAATTCTGCAATCGGTCTCTAAGTCCGATCAAAATATTCTTAATCGGTCTGTACCAACTTTAACTTAAAAAGTGTATTTTTTAGGTGCAAACAGGTTTATGTACAGGGGTCTGGGTGTGTGTGTGTGAGGCGTGAGAGACACATACGATAACAGAGGGGGTGTATAGGGGTTTACCAAGGTCTCGGGTCTCTTTCTCTCTCTATTTTCCGGTGAGGCTCCTCTCTCTCTCCTGCATGCCTTCTTCTTTCTTCCTCTTCTGGGGTGTGTGAGTGTGTGTGCAGAGAGTGGACGGGATGTGTGTGTGTGTGTGTGTTATGTTTCTTTCCCTCTCTCGATGGTCTTCTCCTTCTTTATATATACATATACAAGATACACACTTAAACATGCACACATATATCCACACACATATATATATGCAGATTGCAAAATCTGTGGACTAGATGGATTCTCGAGAAAGAAAAAGGACGGTCGGCGTTTGGAGGTGTGTGGGGTAATGTCCGGCGGTTTTGGGGGGAAAAATGATGGAGATTCGTGAGTCTAAGGGTTGTTTGGATAATGGGAATATCCAATGAGTTTAGAATAACTGGGTAGTACAATAGGTAGCTCTACGGTAAGATTCTCAATGTATTAACGTGCAAGACAGTCCAGGCAAATGCAAATTTTATGAGTTTGCGTGCAAAATCAGTCCAGGTTCAAGATTTGCAGTCCAAGTTAATAATAAATAAATACGAACACGTATATGACCAAGTTCTGGGATTACGGAATCAAAATACTGGAAATTACGAGCAAAAGAAAAATACTGAGACTGATTTTATTAACGGAATTTTATGGGTATTACACATATATATGTGTGTGTGTATCTATATATATACATATGCACATATGTGTATACTCGTAGCCCCCTTATATATAGATGTGTATATAAGTATGGTGGGGACAAAGCTTTGTTTGTTAGAGAAGAATTGAGTGGAAGCCATAAAAAAATCCTTGATTGCACCTGTTCAAAAGTTTACCCGTAGCCCCTATATGTGTGTGTGTGTGTGTATACTGTTAGAAATTGTAGTAAAATTAGAACAAAGTAAAATTATGACAAAGAAGAACACTAAGCAACCTAGAAGCTATTAATAGTGTAAATTGCTAAGAGAGAGAGAGAGAGAGAGAGAGAGAGAGAGAGAGAGAGAGAGAGAGAATAGTGTCAAAAAATACTCGCCCAGGAGAGAGAGAGAGAGAGAGAGAGAGAGAGAGAGAGAGAGAGGTCACATTCGCAATGTACATAGGAATAAGAAGGGAATTAGCTTTTTAGAATTTAAACCCTATCAGTGGTCACGTGTTGGTTATTGCGGGCTTCACACGGGTTCATGTTGGGCCCGATTGTCAAAATGCTTAACTCCAGCAAACCCATGTACGACCCACTTATTGAAATTTCTCCAACCCGATTACAGTTTGTTTCGGGCTTAAGCGAGCTGAGTGCCTGTGCGGGCTTAAAATTGCCAGGCCTAGTCTCAGCGCTATGTTCTCCAGGATACAACAATCAATTCTTCCAAACATGCCCTCGAATTGGAAAAAATCACTCTAGTAAGAGTGAAGAAGAATACTTAAGGACTGAAAGAGGGAAGAGTTTGCTATATAACTAGAAGAGAATGATCCTATATTGTGAGCTCCTTTCTCATACATGCGAGGGTAAAATTCAGTCAGCATTCGTGTCCGCAAGACGTGCACGCGCAAGTGTCAAATTTCAAGCCAATTAAATCGGTGGCTAGTATCCGTGATTTGCAACCCCTCTACCCTTACCGAATTCATTCTATTGAAGTGTAACGTAGAAAGCTCCTTCTCATATTGCATTTCTTTGGTTTGGAAGTTCCAGAATGTTGTCTGTGTGCCCGAAAAAATTTGTTTAGGGACAACTCAGCTTCAATCAATTTGAGCACAATGAGTTGGTGATTGAATGTAAGATAGATTTGAGTTCAAGCGGCACAATTTTTATCTTCGAAACCCATTGAAAGGGGGTCTGGCATGTACACAATGAAAACTTCATTCTCGATTCTACGAGAATTTTTATGAAAGCCTTTCATTTACCCCTCCTGTGCCGTGTGACAGAGCCTTTCTACCATATAAGTTTACAACGCTTAGAAGGAGTAAACATATATGAGTAAAAATTTCTTATGTTTAACTAATGTGGGATACATATCACATCACTTAAAGACTTAGACTACTTGTTTGGGTTTTTGAAATAAAAAAAGGCCCAAGTCCCAACTACGAGAAATTTAAAATGTGTTTAAAATGTTGCAACCCAAAACCAATTTTAAATAATTAAAACAAAGTCCAAGTGACTTAGATTATGAACTAAATCTAACAGAGATCATATGGAGACTTGTCATAATATACCGAATTGCTTCATTTTGTGTTGACTTAAAACATTGGTGCTCTTCTTGGAATACCTTTTCTCGGTCTTCGCCTCTTAGTTACTGACAGTTTCAACACTCCATTGTCTCTGTCTTTGTCTATCTCAAAGCTTGCATCTTTGTCATTTCTTGGATTATTATGGTCATGTGTATTGTCTTTTTTGTGTTCTGCTCTATGTGTAGCTGAAACCTGTCAGTAACATTAGAGTTTTCATAAAAGCTAGACAATGAAACCAAGGCATAGTTATTCAGCGTTTTCAATTAGCAAAATATTTGGGCTTTTAATACTATACTAAAATGTATTCAATTGCATGTGAATATATAAGATTATAGAAACAATGGAACGTAGAAATAACTTCTCTACATGCAAAATTAAATTGTATACATCTGACTCTCTCTAAGCGGTGCCACGAGTTTTGTGCGTTGGGTTTTTTTTCTTCCTATTTTACTTTATAATACATATCATCTCTATCTTTATTCACCATAGTAAGTGTAGTGGTTCAATTGGTTGCAAATTGGGAAAGAGGACACGCTCTTTTAGCTATTTATTAAGAGGACATGAATAACAAGTAATACCTCAACCGTAGTTATCAGAGCTGTACTGGATACTATCCTAATAACGCGAGTGATTTTCAGTAGGGGCAGATTCAGAAATTTGGCTATAAAGTAGTAGAGAAAGCATATAAGTGTGTATTTTTTACTAATCAGTCAATAATCTGCATAATTTTGCATTTTCGAGAAACTTTATAATTCTTGAATAATTTTGATGAACCCCTACTTATTAATAATAGTTAGTATGACCAGTGACTAGAATTTATATAAGGGGCATCATTCAATGGAATAGAAACTTATGATAATATTTTAGAAGTTTTGGATATCATAATAAAATAATCTTTCTAGAAGGTCACCCTACTTATAATATTTTGTACAAGTCTCTAAAAGACCCTAGAGAATTCAATGATTCCCTTTAAGTCTAGAGAGTTTTGAACATTTCTGTACAAGTCCATGAAAAACGATCTACAACATAGTAAAAGTTTTTTTTTTTTTTTTTTTCCAGACAGAGAGAAGTTCCCTAATTTAATTACTATAACACAATCCGTAAACCTTTTGAGTGGTCAGAGTAAGAGGCATATAACTTTTATCCTACCTGATGTTGGTAGCGCAATTGGATATGCTAAAATAGTTATGAACTAGGTTTTTATCCCAAGGAGAGTACAATAACTCTAACTCATAGGGGGGGGGGGGGGGGGGGAGATAACTTATTGGGACAAAAAAAACTAATTTTTTTTTCTAGATATTTTTTTTTCTTTTCTTTTGTCATAAATTTTTTTTCTTTTTCATTCTCAGATATGTTTTTTTTTTTATTTTTTCAGATCCTTTTTTTTTCTAGATCCCTTTTTGTCCCTTTAGCTCTACTTTTTCTGGTCCGTTTATTTATTTATTTATCTATTTTTAGATCTTTTTTTTTTTATATTCGAATTTGCAAAATTTTGGTGTTCAAAAGCAATAATTTAGTTGTTATTCGGAACTTATATCCAGGCATGGTCCAAACATATGACATTTTATCAGACATATTTACTATACTATTCGATATTGCCTTATCCTGTCTTATCCGCTAGTTTTATCCGACTTGCCAAACGAGTCCTAATAAAATGGAGGACTTAATTAAATTTTTAGAGGATTTAACTTAAATATAATTTTCTTTTATAAGGTATATAAAAAAAATTTCAAAATTTAGGGGGGGCCGGCTTGAGCCCCTTGCCCCTACATAGAACCGCCCAAATTAATTCTCGGTTCAATTAACCATGTTGGGCGAATCGAATGAACTGTTTCATGACTTTTATATAGTAGAATAACATTTCATAAATATTCCAATATGTATATAGAGGATATATTTGTATGTAAATAAACGTTGTATTATCAAAGTTCAACATCTTCATGGTCATTTAGGGCTAATCAAACTTATATTACAATAGTAGAAAGGTTTTTTAAGAAAAATATTTTAAGTAAATAATTAGATGCGTAATAGGTTAACTGGTTCAATCATCATTTGATCAATTTAACCGATTCACACCGGTTTTTTTTTTTTTTTTATTTTTTTATTTTATTTTATATATATATATATATATATATCGGTATTGCACAAGCGATCTAATTACAAAAATAAAGTAGATGAACTTTCTGTTCACGGTACAATCGGTCAAACCGATAGTTACGGTACTGTTTTGATAACTATGCTCACGAATTATACAATCCCTCAAAACACAAGCCGTTGAACACAATGCCTTAATTAAGTGGGTTTGATTATTGACGACTTCACTAAAAAAAAAATAAAAATAAAAATACCTAATAGAAACTTTAAGTAAAATATTCAACTGAAATTTTTTTTTTATTTACTAAATACAGTCTATTTTAGTACTTTAAACACAAGTGTATCATCTAAGCGTGAACAAAGATATTCGAGTTATGGTTCCTCCATATTAGCCCCTTTTTACCATTGGGCTACCGGCCGGCCGGTTCAGGTTAGATGCTTAGAAAACATTATTAGCATTAATTAGGAAACAAGGTATGGGTATATGTTTCGTGTAGATTAAAACGAAGAGAATTAAAGAGAGGAAGAAAGAGATATAAAACCTTGCATGCAATACTGCAATAAGAAGCATCTTGCAAACTCCTTGTGCAAACAATGCAATTATGTTGTTGATTTTGTTGTTGTGATTGTTGTTGAGACCTTTGCTTCAAGAATATTACCTTACTTTTATTTGTATGATATGCCTGACAAAAGGGTGAATTAATTAATGAGATGAGAGAAAATCCACTAACATTACTCATAAGATAATGTACATTTTTTTAAAAAAGGCATAAGGTGGCAAATTGGCATACATTTAAAAGGAGCTCAAAAAGGAGAAATTATTTTCTTTGGCCGTCTGTGCTTTGAGTATTTTGTTGGTCTTATAGTAATATATGCATAACAATGATTAATTGTCACGAACTGTGACGGTAATACGGAATAATTTCTCCCAAAAATCAAGTAGAGCTTGTGATCTCTAACCCAAGCTCGTCACCAGTTATATAAAAGTATCCCCAAATTTGGATTGGACCTGAGCTTTTAAAATTTTGTTCAAGCTTGCTCTAAATTCGAGCAATCCTGAGCTCTAGTTTGATCGAGTTGTTGATTGATACATTTGCCAAAAATTCATCTAGGCAGACTTGTGATTTCTAGCTCAATCCCTTTGCAAAATATTTTTAAAGGTTGTCCAACCTCATTATAATTTGGTTAGCTCCTCCGAGTTGCACCCTCTAATATTCACCATACCACTATAATTCCAATTTGCTAGCTATTTTTGCTGATTCTTGTTTTGTAATATTATAACTTGGATAATTTTTTCTTGGAGAGGAAATATATATATATATATATATTTTACCTCACTGTAGTTCTTTCTATATTCGAAGTACACCACCATATTTCATTAATTCGTTTAGTTTGACTAGGTAGTTTTTTTACTACAAGGAAAATAAATGAATTAATTAAGAGTTTAAAAACCTTAAAAATTTGCAGTTTTGTGAGATGTACATGTTTATATGCACTTTTGTGAATTTGTTCATAAAAGTAGTGAATTTCACAAAACTACGTTTACAAAATTCGTAGTTTAGTGAAATTTCGAAAAATAAGTGCAGTGTACCTATCTATATAGGTGTAGGGACTTTTCACCAAGTGCAGAGATTTTTCACTAAAGTGGTTTTTTGTTGTTGGAGTAATGCTATGCTTTCCCAAATTTTCATTCCAAATCACCATCCCAAATGATGTGGAAGTTATATAGTGGGACCAGTGTGACTCACTTTAACATCCTCTAATCAAAAATTCAGTAGTGGTGAAGATTTGGGAAGCATAGTATTACTCATTAAATTATGTACGTTGCCTTTAATGTTATGAAAATCATAAATGCTCATTAATTCGACCATATCAGGAAGATGGATATTAAAAATTGTATGGAACATATTAATTTAGCATGTTTGATGTAATAATGCCAAACCTGTATGCCAGCACAATTGAAGAGCTTTGATAAATCTCGCCGATTAATCACTTCACAATATACATATCTCCTTATCTTCCTTTCCAAACAATAAAAATCTTAATAAGTTACTCCTTAAAGATAGAATATAATTCTCCAACAAAAATGAGAAATTATTTCATACAACTATCACACTATGTAGTAGATATATATATATATATATATATTCACATGACTGTGATGGTTACATGAGATAATTTGTCACTAAATGCATGACATACATGTATGGTGTGAGGGCGTTGCAAAAGTATGGAATTGGCCATACTAGGTGGATCGAGAAGGTTTTGACTGAGATGGGATGTCCGCTCTATATTACATAGTTGTTTTAACGGTTGATAACTAATTGTTTTAACGGTTAACTACTAATAAACACATATTTTAAATTAAAAGGTGTATTTGAAAGGTTGGGTTACTTGGGTATTTTCAATAAGTGCCTTAGCTCTATAAATAGGGCAGCTTATGCCTTGCAGACTAATTACGTTCAAAATTTCATATTATATCTCTCTTACTTGTTGAAGTCAATTTTACTAGTTCTTTATACTTAGAATTTTTGGAAGTTCTCTGAATAAATTTTCAGATTTTTAGTATATCCAAGAAGTGATTTGCTAGGAAACTTTCTACAGACTTCTTACAAGTGGGCACAAATATCGCTGTAAAGAAAGTGATTCGCGCACCTCAAAATCTAATTGTAACTAATTTTTTGGTTCTAACCAAGTTCCTTGTGGCCGAGTGGTAAGCTTCTTGGGTGTACTACCCAAGATGTTTAGTGTTCGAGTCATGGGGAGCGTGACCACTGGAGTATTCATCCGGCGCCTCCAGGCCTCCGCAAGCTCGCCCGGACACCCCCGATTACCAAAAAATAAAAAGAAAACTAATTTTTTGGTTCTCCTTTCAACTGCAAAATTTCGAACATATATATAAACATAAACGTAAAAGAGTCTAAAGAAAATTAGGTTAGTATACTCATTGGTAAATTACGTAAATATTGCTCTTATTTTATTGACAAAACTTTTCTTTGTCCTTGCTATCCTACTACTCTTAGTGCAAGATAATAGAAAATCATATATCTAAAAGCATATAAAATGTTTATGCTCAATTTACAAAGGATCTAAACTAAATTACAATGGTTTATTTGCTAGAAAATTACTTAACTACCCTCACTTGAATAGAAGGAAAGTAGAGAGCGAGAAAGAAACCTAACCTTAACATATTTGTGAAGGGCATGAACTGATAGGCAGTTGTGACAAAAAGATTGAGCACAATTGATACAAAAGTGATCTAACTCATTCTTTTTACTCTTTGGATGAGTAGTACATACTAAGAAATACTCAATACTACACATCACAATCAACCATGGCGGCACTTCCACATCATGTAATTTCTGCACAACGTAACCCATCACAAAACTTCAGTGTTACACAAAAAATTTACACACACACACATATACATATACATACATATATATATATATATATATACACACACGTACACGTATCCAAAATTAGAAACCAAATTTATAGTGGTTGGAATCAAGAGTTTAAAGATAATAAGAACCAAAAATCATATGTAGATCATTAACAAATTTTAGAGTATAAGCACTTTAGAAACCTATCTAAGGGGTCGTTTGGCACAACTTCTGTTCCTGCGATTATAATGGCCAAAAGCTTTCGAATTAGCTTTTGGGCAATAGTAAATTTTGGCAATTCACTCACGTTTTGGTGTTTTTTTTTTGGTTGTTTTTTCTGTTGGATTGCAGAATCTGATTCGCCAAATAACTACTTTTAGCTTTTGTCACTTTGGGCAAACTTCAGCTTCTACGTGGGAAACACAAAAGTTGTCTTATTAAACAGATCCGTAAGGTAACGCAGAAGCAGAAGTAGCCCATAAGCTATTCCCAAACGGGCCCTAAGTCATGAAGTAGAATTAGAAGTTTTGCACAAAAAGAATTCAAAACTTGGTGAAGAGAGAAAATAGTGAAATTGAAGATCGTAAGCTATTGATGAACATGTAAAGTTAAGAGAGAAAACTAAAGTAAATTAAAGATGAGAAAGAGGCTATGAGCACATCATCTTTTGGTTTTCGAGGTTGAAGTCTTTGGTTGCCATTGGCCTCTGTCATTGTTTTTTCTTCTGATAAAAAAACTCTAAAATCTCACGACTGTGATAATTATTGAACTATATATATATATATATATCAGAGAGAGAGAGAGAGAGAGAGAGAGAGAGAGAGAGAGAGAGAGAGAGAGAGGGGCTGGACTCACATTTTACCTAGTTTATTTCCTTAAAACACAGTGACTTAAGTCTCGTGATCCTATTTAATCGTTTACCAAGAAATGATAATCATAATCATAATAAATACTAACCCAAAATAATAAAAATAAAGTATATTAGTTTACTTTAATCTTTTATTTTTCTTCAAACCATCATTGAAGGAAATATGTACGACTCTATTAAGTCCCATCTGATCTAAGTAATGATCTCTCCGTCTCCACCGCTCAAAAGCAGGATGGTCGATCCTGATTCCAAACAATACAAGGAATCTTTTGGGCGCCCAATTTTAAAGGTACCCAACTAAAATATAATTCCAATAAATCAATGTTTGGATATGCTAATTAACGAATGTCCAATCAGTTTGTATCATCTTCAAAGGCCTTTCAATTTTCATAAAAAATTAAAAGCTCAAATGTCACTAAAACCCAAAGGCCCAACTGCCCAACCAATATATATATATATATATAGAGAGTTCGGCTCTAGTAGGCACTGGTGAATGCACTGGATTTTTAAGTCTAAAAAATTGCGGGTCAGCGGGGTAGCAGGGCGGGGCACAGGTCAGTGGAGCGCCCCGTAGTTTTTTTAGGCTTAAAAACCCAATGCGTTCACCTAGTATGCACTGGAGCTTCTCTCTCTCTCTCTCTCTATAAGACTGGTATCCTACAATACGAAGGTTGAGGATAACATTGTGTATAATTTCAAAATGGACAAAAAGGTCCATGCCACATCATTTAAATTGGGGCATTATAGTAACTTTACAATAAGGGCACTAAGATCATTAACTTATATTTTTTTTGTAAGATTACTTTAATACCCCATTTTAATGACGTGACAAAGGTATTTTTGTTCAAAAAAATGTGCATATGTTTATGTATGCAGTAGGTTAGCATTTCCCATATATATAATATTATTAAGAAAAAACAAACAGAGTTGAAACACATTCTCTCTCTGTCTCGCCCCGGAGTAGCCAAAAATAGGAAAAATTTAAAATTTCCTTTCTGGACCCGTAGGGAATGACAAGTTACATAAAATTGACCTGTCCGTGCAACATACTAACAAAATATATATCAGAGTAAGAAATTTGCAAAAGCGTCTAATGGTATTCATGGGGGAACTTAGAGTGTTTTGCTACTTAGACTATTACAGAAGTTCCAAATGAAAATCACAAAAGATAAGTTTGAGCGATTTACGCCACTTAAATTATTGCATTAACCAAAAGATAGTTAAAACATAAGAGAAGTCTTAATGCGGAAGTAGGCCAGGGTCCTCCTTCTAACTGGAAAACCCGTAACCTTCGTTATCGAACTCTTCCTGATAGTATGCCTCAGGATCACCTCCCTGATAGTTCCCATCCTGAGGATAGTGATATGCATCTTCATTGTTACCTTGATAGTTCTCCTCATTATAACCTAGACGTAAAATGTCCAAGGCAGGGAAGGAGCCGTTAGCTTTTGAAGCTAAGTGAAATCGTCTTAACCGATCACTCCTAATACATTTAAGGATACACAAGTATAACAATATCTTGAACCAACATAAGCATATGACATGGTAGAATGATGACACAATGCATTATCGATATATTCAACTTTAACTCGACCATGGAAACCACAACCGACTCATGTGACCTGTTACATTACCAGTGTAACGCCGTTAGCTCATAGTAGAATGATTACGTTGCTATCGTCGCCTAGCAGGTCCCTATAGTAGTTTTGGTTTTAAAAAGAGTGTAATCATTGGACTCTTAGGTCCTCGTGACCTTGCCGGGAGAATATAATAGTTACAGCGCTATCGTAGCCTAGCAGGGCCCTATAGCATTTGAAAGGTAACTATTGTATTCTGATGGATACATTGCTATCGTTGCCTAGCAGGGCCCTATATCGTATCAACCATCAATTCATGCACAACTTCAATGATTTCAATGGAAACTCTGGCTATCGTCGCCTAGCAGGGCCCTATAGCAGTTTCATTGTTGTTCCCATTTACTTGACTGTACCACTCGGACCACCGCGGTCCATTCAATGTATATATTAATATGACTGGGTTAGTCCCCGTGACTAACCATGTAGACGTCGATGTTGACATCAAGACTCAACCATGTGTATATGAATGTTCATGTGACTATAGAAACAGAAATCATGATAAACAACAATATCAGCGATTATTAACTAAGCATGGAGTATAGTTAACTAACATGCGTTCATTATATAAGAAACAATCTCAATATTTACATAAATCGTACTTATCAACTTCGTCCACGCAGGACGTACTGGGTATACATATAATTCACAAGAATAATTCTATAATATACCAAGTGAGTTAGGACGACTCACCTCGATGCGGGTGCGCAACAATAAGCGTAGCGGTTCCAAGCCTCGGGTCCTCTCTTTCTCCTTGCTTCTTTTCTGGCGAGCCTTCCTCTCTCTCCTCCTTCTTCTTCTTGTTCCGGCGGGTGTGTGTGAGTGGTGAGGGGTGATAGAGAGGAAAGTTGTGAGAGATGTGTGTGTGTGGGGTTCCCTAGCTCTTTGTAACTCTCGGTTACTCTCCCTCTCCCAACTCCATATAAATAAATACACCTATACATGCATACACACATATCTATCTATACAGATTTTTACAAATCTGTTGGACTGATAGGGGGGGATGGGATTGATTAGAGAGGGGGTGGGAGTGTGTGTACCGACGGTGGAGGTGTGGGTGTTTAAACCCGGCGGGTAAGGGGGGGGGGGGGGTGTGTTTGGGTAGGGGTTTTACACAAAGGTCAAATGGGGGTTGGGTAGTACAAGACCCATATTAGGCAAGATTCCATGGTACTAAACATTCTATATATGTAAGGTTAGCCGTCGTCTAGTGGTACGTGCAAAGTCAGTCTTACATAATATAGATTTTACGGGTTTACGTGCTATAGTCAGCCCGGGTCTGTAACTTGCAGTCTAAGAAATAGTAATTTAAATACGCACACGTATATATAACCAGTTTCTGGGTTTATGAAATCAGTACGACAAAATGCGGGGCTCATTGTATTACTGGAATTTCTACGGGTATTACACTCTCTGTCTTTGTCTCCTCCAATTCTACGCAACTCAAGCTAAATGTCCAATTCTCAACGCTGACTTCCACTTCGGGCTTCTTTGGGCGACAACTAAATTAATAAGGTTTTTATTTAAAGTATAATATACATATATATATATATATATATAGTCTGGCTCCAGTGCGCACTGGCACTACTAAAATTGAGAGCATTAGGGACGCTAGATTAGGGGCAAAATAAGTCATGTGCCCCTATTAATAATCAATTAGGGGCGGAAGTATGTTTGGCCTCTATTAACACGATCCATTTTGCAAGTTCGTTATTACGAGTAGTTCCTACAAAGGATCGGACTAATGACGTATACAATACTTGAATTCTCGATGTAGATGCTACATAGTTGGTTCTCATCCTTCAGAGACTACGAGTGTAATAGGAGCATCCGTCGACAAAAGGATCACCCTAAGATGATCATCTCATGGCTATTGAGAACGAATCAAATCAGATGGTTCTATTTCTCAATCTTTCTGACCTGCTCCTACGGAACCAAGGTCGAAAAAATTAGGGCGGATATAAAGGCCCCTAATGTATTCCAAAAAATTTACCCATACGGGAGGGAAAGTTGGCGCCAACTATTTGTCTATGTGGCAATTCTATTAATTAGGGCAGAAATAAATGCCTCTAATGGGTTTTTATTTTTAATTTTTAATTTTTTTACTCCTAAACCCAAAAGTAAAGCTACATTCTCTCTCTCCCTCTTTACCACTTTCCCAGCCGATTAAGAACTCACCCCACCTTTTCTTCTTCTTCTAAAACTTTTGTGTTTTTTAATTAGTTTCATCCTTCCCCATCGTTTTCAATGGAAAAAGTCTGAATCTTCTTTGTCTCCTAGTAAGTGCAATTTCAATACAATATTCATATTTTGTCTTCTACTTGGTGTTTTGTTTTGTTTATTTATTCATTGTGTATTTTTGGATTTCAACTTAATTTGCAG
Source organism: Hydrangea macrophylla (assembly GCA_033977485.1). Classification (NCBI taxonomy): domain Eukaryota; kingdom Viridiplantae; phylum Streptophyta; class Magnoliopsida; order Cornales; family Hydrangeaceae; genus Hydrangea; species Hydrangea macrophylla. The sequence continues at coordinate 23,711,653 of CM066987.1, read as the reverse complement.
GGGTTACATATCTTCGTTGGGATTGATAGTTGGAGGAGGGGTTTGATGCTATTGTGGTATGGATTTTGAATCTTTTACTTCTAAATTTTAGATTTATTGGTTGCATAAACGATGTTTAAGACTGTAAGATGATATATTTGTTAGCTTGGTGATATTTATTAGCATATTGGCATAGGAATACATATATGTTGCAAAATACAAATTTTTTGGCAAAAAATTGACATTGACTAGTTTCTACCGAAATAAAAGTGCTCTGGAGTGAATTTTTACCATTTGTATATATCAATATGTATCAATGAACATTTTTCATCAAATCATATCAAAGGCATCCAGAATAGGATTTGACCATTTGACCTTTGGATTTTTGTATGCTAGTAGTAATGGTCATAAAATCTCATCACCTATTTATATTTATTGTTAAACTGTACAAGTGGAACTAGGCTTTTGACCAAGGGCGGAGTTAAGAATTTTTTTTGTTGTGCCCCCCAAAAAATTTTAGTAGTCTATTGATTCATGTTTGATAATAAGATATGGTGATAAAATTGGGTCTATTTAAGAACAATCACCTTTTGGGTTAATATTTATATATTTTGGGGTCTATTTATCAACAAGGCATTTTGGGCTAAAATATCACACGTACTACTTTTTTCCCCCAAAATTAGTAGGGGGGGTTGGGGGGGGGGGGGGTTAGGGGGAGGGGGGTACTTGGGGGGGAGGGGGGAGGGGGTCGACTACATTTGGGCTAAAATATCACACGTACTAATTTTTTTTCTCCCAAATTTGGGAGAGGGGGGTGTAGACTACATTTGGGTTAAAATGTCACATGTAAAAAAAAATTCCCAAAACTTGGGGGGGGGGGGGGGGGGGGGTCGCTCCAGCTTACCTGTACATCCGTCCTTGCTTTTGACGATAGTGTGTAGAGTCGTTTAGTTTTTACTTGGTAGGGAGACATCTAAAGGGCAATGCATGTAGATTCTTGTATTTGATGTCATAGTCGTATGATGCTAATATGGTATAAGTCTATGTAACAAAAGCTTCATATGTATATACTATTTTATTGACAAAGCTTCATATATATGATGCTAGTATGGCATTAGTTGACACTTGCCTTGGTTAATTATAAAAATGTTTGATAGGAAAGAAAACTAAAAGTGTTTAAATTTATGCTTGATGTTTTGGCAGTAGATAAAACTATGGATAAAAGTTGGGTAAATTTGGACCGTAGTTCAGTTGAATATAGAGATAAGGTGGAATTATTTTTGAATGAAACTTTTGTCAAATCTACTCGGAAATATAAGATCATATGTCCTTGTAAGAAATGTTGCAACCGTTATCTCAATGATAGAATTACTGTTGAAGGTGATCATCTTCTTTGGAATCATAGCTTTCTTCATATATACTAGATTATTGTGACCCCTCCAAATAAATGGAATTGAAAGTAAATAGTAACATTCTTTAAAGGGTTAGCACTTTTTCCTCGTTTGAATTTCTTATACCTCTAACCTCATAAAAGCACAACCACTGTTTTTCGAGTTCTAAGTCTCCATAGCTATTGGTATTTATTTGGGGTTTAAAATTTTTTAAAATGTGGGATAATGTTGAAATTTTACTGTTGAGATTCAAAATATTCATTTTTCGGCATGAGTATTCAATTTGTAATCTTTGAAATTTCCCAAAATCCGACATACATTGCTAAAGAGATTATCCAAAAGGGTTAGGAATAACAGAGCTGAGTTGAAAAGAAAATATTACACTCCGTATGTTGGCTCACCATTACGTTTCATGTGTGGAGATGATCGTGTAGATAGTGACCAATGGCAGGCAATGGTAAATTATTGGGATAGTGATCCTAAAACTAAAGTAATTAATCTTACTGCACGCTCTTGTTCTTTTTCTAGGCTTTCCCTTTTCTATAAATTATATTCTTACAAACAAGATAATTGTGATTCAGTATTGCTTATTGTTTTGTGAATAATAGAATAAGGTTGAAAAGAATGTTGAGAATCGCAAGCAGCTCAAAATGAGTCACACGGGTGGGACAAAGAGCTTCGTACGACACCTAGCCGAATTTGTAAGTAAATCATAAGGTTTTGGTTAAATGTGTATGCAGGTTATATAAAATATGTGTTAAATGTGTTTGCAGGTTTTTTGTTAAATCATAAGATGCTCACTTTGCTTTATTCTACATTTTCCATGCGAATAGGAGCAAAAGTATGATCGCGCACCTGATCCTATTGAGGCATTTGATTTGGTTCACAAGAGAAAGGATAAACACAAAAGTTGGGTTGATGATGCATCTCAGCAAATGGGGGTAAGTTTGATATTTTCTTAGGCATTACTTCATTTTTCTTCTTACTAACTAGTACACACTTAAAGATAAAATATATTTTTGTAGGCTAAGATATCGCAAGAATTAACACAACTAGTTGCTACCCATGGCGAGGAGACACCAGAACTAAGGTTGCAAGCATATGTAACAGTGATGGGCTTTGAGACTGGTGGTAGAGTTCGTGGTTATGGAGACATTGTGACACCAAACATGGTGCCCTGGGTACAACAGACTCAACCAACATCCGCAATTCGTAGATCACGTAGAGGACGAGATTATGCTTCTTTGGAGTCTAACTTTTTGGATCTACAAGAAAAGTATGAGAGACAACAAATAGTTAATGAGAGACAATGGAAAGAGATAGAGGAGTTGCGGCAAATGATTTTATCTTCACAACATCAGTCTTCAAATTCACAGTCACAACAGTCTCCATCCCAACACCGGTCATCTTCATAACATCAGTCTTCACATTCACAGTCACAGCAATCTCCATCCCAACACCAGTCACCCACCCAACAACAATCTTCCTCCCAACATCAATCATTATCGCAGCAACGTTCACTTTCTCAACATACTCCATCTTCTCATCAGTATCCACCTTATCCGCAGCATGGGCCTTATCAATATACTTCGCCATCCCAATTCTACTTTCCTCAGCCATACCATCCACCCTTGTACCCACCGGTGCCTTACCCTCATGGAGAGTTCACAGGGATGCTCAATGACCCAGAATTTATACAACAATTCATGCCTCCGGATCAGAGTAATAATCAACGTGATCAAAGTTAGCATATGTTATTCTTATTATGCACTTAATTTTTAAGGGTGATTTTGATGTCTCTTTAACAAATGAGCCTATTGTTAATTGTTGTGTACTCTTTGGGGATGATCAAACGTTTCATTTACTGTGATATTTGATTATGTACTCTTCAGGGCAAATTGGCCTATGATTAGAATTTATATATTTGATGTTAATATTATCTCTATTTTTATTTTATCAGAAATATTCTATTGAATATTGAATATATATTTACAATATATCAGGTTTTATTATTAATTTCATTAGATTTAAATGTATTAGGGGCACATAGATGTATCTTTGTATTTGACACTAGTTTATAATTTTAATTAATGATGGGGGCATTTATAAGCGCCTCTATTGTTTTAAATTTAATTGGGGCGTTAATTAAGTGTCTCTAATGGAAATACTATGATAACAATCCTACGTGGCATGCATAACAATAGGGGCGGTTTTAGTGTCCAATTCGCCCCTATTTAGTATTAGGTGCACCATTTATTGGGGCATTTACTAATCCGCCTCTCCTTCTCTTAGGGGCGGTTTAACTTTATTTTCTGCCTCTATTTACATTAATAGGGGCACTTCTAAATGCCCTTAATGCCTTCATTTTTAGTAGTGTGGGTAAGCACATTTGGTGAACGCACTGAGTTTTTAAGCCAAAAAAAAACTATGTAGCAAGGCGGCAGGACGGGGCACGAGTCAGTGGAGCGCCCCGCGGTTTTTATCTAGGCTTAAAAGTCCAGTGCGCACTGAAGCCTTACTTATATATATATATATATATATATATGTATATACAAAAAATCTCTAGAGTGGGCGCCCACTCTTTATTAAAGAGAGGGCCTCTGTTTTAGCCGTCGGATCGTGTTTAAAAACTGTGAAATGACAAAACTGCCATTAATGAAAACACGATCCGACGGCTAAAACAGAAGTCATCTCTTTAATAAAGAGAAGGCACCCTCTTTAGAGCCTGACTGTATATATATATATATATATATAAATATATATGTTAGACCATATATATTTATAGGACCCAAATATCTCCTTTAGTTGTAGATATTAGACCCAAATATCTAGAAGGCCCTCTCTTTATTAAAGAGAATGCCTCCGTTTTAGCCGTCAGATCGTGTTTAAAAACTGTGAAATGACGAAACTGCCATTAATGAAAACACTATCCGACGACCAAAACATGCAGAAGTCCTCTCTTTAATAAAGAGAGAGCGCTCTTTTTAGAGCATGACTGTATATATATATATATAAATATATATATTAGACCATATATATTTATACGATCCAAATATCTCCTTTAGTTGTAGATATTAGACCCAAATATTTCCCAAGTATATATTTTCATACTTGTAGATATGAATAAGTAGACCCGATTTTTCAAGACCGGCCTACAGTCAAAAGTGGCCTTTTTATGACCCTTTTTAAGGAAAAATTATCCCATCTGACGAGTTTTGGTATGACGGATCATCGTGAACCGTTGGATCAACGTGGGGTCCATAAGATAAACGGATCCGTCACACAAAAATTCTATCACATAGGATAATTTCTCTTTTTAAGACCTACAGATATTAAAATGACATCTTCTTGCTTATTAATTAGGACTTGGGAGATATTAGGGTTAGACGTTTTTGTCTTGCTTACTAATTAGGAGATATTTGGGTAGTCCTATCTATCATACTGAAACTTATCGTTTTCTCCACATGTATATCAGGAGTAAATAGTGGATATATCATTCCTATCAGACCTGACGCATTAATTCATATTGTACTTAGAGCATTCATAGTTGGCAATCCAAATTTATAAGCTTATACTTAACGGAAGTTAGTGGTATAGGTTATTAGGTTTGGTTCGCTTCGTAGTGGTGTAGTTAAGGAGATGACACATGATGAGCCGTGTGGAGCTCACATGGCATAGGGAGAGCCACTTGAGGCTAAGTGGCTAACACGGCACACACAATACCGTGTGAAGGCAGCCGAATTTGTGTGTGCCGTTTGGCCTAAAATGGTCGCTTTGTGCCATTTTGTCTTAATAGTTATAATTTCCAACGATGGGGAAAGACGACACAGTGTATGCCATATGAGGAGGGTAAATGGCTCTCTATGTTGTGTGTTTGGTAGACAACACAATGGATGTCATTTGACTGCACATTAGCTAAACTTAATCGTACCACAAACTTAGGTTTCGTTAAGTCTAACAAATGTATGATATTTGCCACCTACACCAATGTGAAACTTTAAGCTAAGTTTAACTATGAATTCGGGTGCCAAAAATACACCATTATGGATGCTCTTTCACGATCAAGTAGGGCCAGGTGAATTGTGCTTGGCTTTGGACATTGCTTTAGGTTTATTCAGTCTTGGAACAAACTTCGGTAAAGTCTGTTCAAGTTTGAGCTCTAGTTTGACCAATTCGGCCCAATCTAAATTTATTAAGTGGAATCTAGCCCCCAGGTGAGAAAAGAAAAGGAAAAAGAATTAACAAGGGGGAAAATTTGTGTAATATGTGTAAGCATATCCCATTCCGATTTTGAGAAATAAAATTTATATGTGATATATTGGTCCAATTATAATTCCACCTCCACCTCCACCTCAAACTGTTTTTCTTGTCAAATTCCAATATAATTCAACTCAAATTATTTTTCCACCAGTTTATAAATTAAAATAAGTGATCAATATGTATTATCGAAAAACATGATACACAAAAAAAAAAAAAAAAAACTATAAGTGATCAATCTTTATTATCGGAAAACATGATACACACACACAAAAAAAAAAAAAAAAATTGGGGATACTTAATATATAGCCCATTGTAGCCACCTTTTTAGAAATTGGCCCCTAGTGTAACACAATGTAAGAATTAGTCCCTCACTTATTTTAGGGACCAAAATACCCCTATATTATATATATATATATATTATATATACATATGACAAATCTCACAAATTCCTCCAAATCTCTCTCTCTCTCTCTCTCTCCATTCTGGAAACCACAGAGCTATGGTTTCCAAAGATTATCGCTGATCGTGGAAAGAAATCCAAGGTCGCTGAAAGACCCAATGAGGAAGAATCCGATCTCATTGACAGAGACCTCGTTCTCTCCATCGAAAAGTTGCAGGAGGTTCAAGACGAGTTCGAGGAGGTTCGATTCTCATCATCTATATTATATACACTGATACACATACATACAATCTAGGGTTCATCCTCCACACGATGAGGTGATATATTAATGTATATATTTCTATATATATGTATATAAATGTATGTATACGTTTTCTGTGAATGTGAGATTTTAATTTGTTTTTAAATTAGTTATGTGAAACATTAGATGATCAAGGAGGCGATTGTGTCACTGAAGGAGAGGACAAAATCGAGCCAATACGCGATAGCAAGGTTCACCGAAGAGAAGCAGAGCGATTTGCCTCTGAATTTCAAGAAACTTTTGCTCGTTCATTGAAGAAGCTCGTTGCCTGGTGTAAAAAATTGTGTGTGTGTGTGTGTGTGTGTGTGTGTGTGTGTGTGTGTGTGTGTGTTTTCATTTCTAATTTAAGTGAGAAATTTCTCACCAAAAGTTTGTCGCTCATAAAAAGTTGAGAAATTTCTCACAAAAAATTTGTACTCGAACTCGCGACGCAAAAATTGTTATGGTTGAGTTTGTTTTATAATTTTGGATCTACTCTTTGTGTGAATGGTTGAGTTTGTATAAAAAGTGGGAAATTCTCGCTTCTGATATTTGTCACACTAACATATCAATACAATATATACAACACACTTCTTCACAAAATTCTCACATGTTAACAAGTGAGTGATAAATTTGTCACCATCGCAATTAATTTGGCACACTAGTGAATATTAGTGACAAATTTATCACAAACTTGCCAGTACAATAATAACGAACTAAAAATAAGAGAAATTCAAGCATAGCACACACATATATTTCAGTGACAAATTTAGCACAAACTTGCCTGTACAGTTATATAAACACGGATGAAATTTTCCAGAATCCAAAATATTCTGAATTATGGTTAGATCCCTATCCATTATCTACATATATTTCTGTTAAAACTCCTATTTAAAGCATACACAATCAACTTCCTTGATTTTAGGAGTCCATAACTACACAACTCATCCACTTCTGGTATAATATACAATTACTAAAAATATGCCATATTCTAATTGTTTTTTATATACACAATTTTTCCATGAATAGTGAGAAAAGTTTCACAGATGATCATTATAAATAACAAGCTACGCATAATACGTGAGAAATTTCTCACAAATGGTAGCTATCGATCTTAGAAACACAAAGGTACAATTTCATACCTTCAGCACAAACTTCCTACTACTGTTTACGAAAGAGCAATCACTGAGAGTTTTCGATGCACAATGAACAAATATGAAATTCAAGAATCCATAATATTTTGAAATATGATTATATCTCTGACCCTTATCTACATATATTTTAGTTTAAACACCCATTTAAATCACACACAATCCACTACCTTAATTTAAGGGAACCATAACTGCATAACTCCTCATTTTCAGCACAATATATATATAATAACTATAAATAAAAACAAATCCAATAGTTTCTATAAAAAATACATAAAGGGTATAAAGGTAATAAAAATTATACGAAATTTAGGGAAAGGACTAATTACTAAATTACATCCCGCATAAGGGATTAATTTTAAGATTACCATATTTACCGGGGCTAATTGTACTAAACCCCCAAAATAAGGGACTAAACAATATGTTTCTAAAAAAACTATACCCAGAAATATAATAAACTCAACAATCTAAGTTCAGGTTGATTCGGATTTTGCCACCAGAGCTGCAGCCCTCGTATTAGCAATTTACTGTAAACATTTGCTTTGGGTTAACTTTCTTCTTGTGGAGACTTCCCAAAAGAGAGCTAGAAAGAGAATTGTTGAGAGTGATCAAACAAACTTTGAATGTGTAATTTCCTTTATGGGCACTGCTACTTGCACTCCATGAAGTGCATACTGTGCATGATACCACATATTTTAGGAGTGATACTATGGAGTGCATTTAGTAAATTTTGGAGTGCAAATAACATTTTCCTTTATTTATTTCTTTTATCAAATTGATCACTGGCAAAAACCACATTGAATGGTATTTTCATGTGATGATGAGCTCAGGGGTTGCCTGAATTTATTTTTAGACAGGGTACATATAGAGTGAAAGCTTTGGTGTTGGACTCATGGGCAAAATATCAAATTGGGTGTAAGGGGCTGTTTGGTAGAGTAGCGAACTAGTTCTGTGGCTCACAAGTAAATTAATTATTCAAATTCAAGTATTTAGTAGAGATAATTTATGTTTTCAATAAAACCCTGATTAACCTAAAATCCCTCATAAAACTTGTTATTTTAACCAAATCATAGGAACATAACAAGTAGGTCCTACCTAACTGACATAAGGATGAACTTTACAAGTCGTTTTGTGACTTTTTTCATTAATAGTTCTATAAAGTCTACATTGAAGTCTTTGATGCCTTTGGTGGACACTTAACTAGAGTGCTTCAACTTCACACCCAACTCACCCTCGTAAGGAAATAATTTCAAACAATATTAAAGCAGTTTTATTACTCAATCTAGCAAAGTGTACGGAGACCTTTCAGGTCATATCACACAACTTGTACCTTCTAGAATTGGAATTAAGAAAAATTATTGGCTAAAGCCTAATGCTAATGCCAAAACAGAAATTATTAAATGCTAAAATAGAAAGTGTCGATAAAAGTTTTAACGACAGTTAATTTTTGTCGCTAAAATTTTTAGCGGCACTTTCTGCTTTGGTATTAAGTAATTTCTGCTTTGGTATTAGTATTTCCCAAATTATATGTTGTGCACTAGCGGTTTAAGCACACCAAGCGTGCATGAGAGAGAGTGAAATGTGAATTATGTTAGGTTGTGGTAATATCACGTGTCACTGATGAAAAAAAAATTATAAGCGCCATAAGGAAATATTGTAAACGATAAAAATAAAAAAAAATAAAAAAATTTGTAACCATCATGAACAAAAATTGTAACTAATAACAAAAATTTGTAACTAATAAAACCAAAACCAACATGATTTTCCTAAAAAAAAAAATCTGTCACTCTCTCTCTCTCTCTCTGAGTGCATGGCGAGCACAAATCACCATACACGCATAAAAAAAGTTCCCTCGAATTAATTCATGGCCATTTTCTAAAAAGAAATGAAGCCTAAGCCATATCTGTGAACCACTGTTGATCTTATTCCTTTACTTTGTTTTTTGAACGATAAGAGATTGCATCAATTGTGAGTACCAGTGCTTGCCATGATATTTTGGAGGCCGTAAGCGAATTTTAAATATGGGACACTCTGTAAATTATTGAATTCATTTATTATTTAACATGTATCAGCACAAAATTTATTTGTACAAGAAAATTGCCTAAATTCAATTAGTAAAACTACTTACATCGATAATTATTTCTTAAATATTGTCCTCCGTGTATTTTTAGTGCAAAACATCAATTACACTTGTATTTTAATTGTTTTTGTAAAATATTTGGTGTTAATTGGATCATTTAATATTGAGTGGGTCTTTTTCAAAATCATACATGGATTATATTGATAATAGGCTTTAATTTTGAGTGGGCGCAAAACGGTTGCTTGGGTGACTTGTAATCAAGGTTGGCCCTGATGAGTTACCTCGAAAGTTTAAAAAAAACTCCATGTTTTATTAGTATTTGAGTTTTTATGTTAATTTTTATCGCATTAGCTTATATTATTTTCATGAAAATACGTAGGAATTGACCCAAAAAATCGCCATGGGGCGCTGTCCTAAACCCCGGTAATCTCGATCGTCCCCAAGGCAATTCATTGTTTTGCCCGTCAACTGCCTCAAACTTCAAATTTATGCATCCACTCCGTCCAAATGATATTCAACTTATAAAAGAAGAGAACCCCACATTGATCCAGAGGCAAAATAGGAACCATTAAAACACCCAGACCAAGAAATTGTACACTAATAGCATACCCAAAAATCCAAGCAAATTGTAAAAGTGAAACAGAAAGAACACACTTAACAAGGACTACACAACCAAGCCAAAAACTAGTTAGCTTGACACCCCTATGAAGAACATACAGTCCCTAATCAGGTCCCAACATCTGACGCAAAGATGCCAAAGATCAATGGAGCAACCCAATTGCACACAAATTATATCCATATGCATGTCAAACGTAATTCTTCAAATACTAATAGAGAACAGTATTGAACCTGTTGCACATAAAACTTGTCAAAAATTAAGAAAAATGAAAAACCTTAATCACAGGTAAATATATATATATATATAGTTAGGCTTCAATGCGCACTGGGTAAGCGCATTAGGTGAACGCACTGGCTTTTAAGCCTAAAAAACCACAGGGCGCCCCACTGACCCGCGCTCAGTCCCGCCGCCCCGTTCACCCGCGATTTTTTTAGGCTTAAAAATCCAATACGTCCACCCAGTGTGCACTGGAGCCGGACCCATTATGTATAAACGTCATAGGTATATAAAGAATTAAAGTATCAAAAAGAAAACACTTAGCTATATGAAAGAATAATCATATAAACTCTCAATTCACTTGTTTTTTACATGCTGACTCACACAAGAAATTGATTACACAAGTATTTTACACTCTCTAATGTATGGGGTCGGGCTCTCCAGTGCATTGGGCAAGTGTACTGGGCGAGTGCACTGAGTTTTTAAGTCTAAAAAACCTACGGGTCAGTAGGCAGTGGGTCGACGAGGCACAGGTCAGCGAGGCGGCTTATCAATTTTTTAGGCTTAAAAGTTCAGTGCAGCGAAGAGCATTTCCCCTAATACAGTCAGGCTCTAAAGAGGGCGCCCTCTTTTTATTAAAGAGAGGGTCTCTGTTTTGATCATTAGATCGTGTTTTCATTAATGGTAGTTTTGTCATTTCACAGTTTTTAAACGCGATCCAACGATCAAAACAGAGACCCTCTCTTTATTAAAGAGAGGGCGCCCTCTTTAGAGAATCTTTGTTCCCTAATATATGTATCTAATTATATACATGTGCCTTACCTTATAATTTCGCAAACTATTTTGGACTCGTCTTTACACACACATTCATGAACCTAAGCTGATTCTTAGCTCCCGGTGCAGCCTGGACCACAGGCTATAGCCGCCGCCCTCCCCCGCGTAAGCACGACCCAACCCGAAGGCCTGAAGTCCAATCCCGAGCCCAAACCCTGAAAACTTGCCTGTGTAGCCCGAAAAGAATACAAAATGAATAGAACCATGTGTTGTAGTGAATACTGAATAGTGATGCAATTTCATCCTTTTTAAAGTTTAGATTTGTACTCTTGTTAATAAAGTATAATTTCACTTTTATAGCTCATTTATCCAATAAGTTTTTTACTTTATGTTAACTCCCAGTTCACTTAATTCAATTAAGGTTGTTTGTGTGTCCATGAATTTGAATGAGATCATTCACAGTTTGTAAAGCATTTTAATATTGAAACTAATCATCTTGAATTTGTTCAGTTTAACAAATGGAAAAATTCATCATGTTTTTCATATGGGGTCATTATTTAGTTCTTTTTAGATGATATAATTGATGAGTTCAAGCAGTGCTTACAGCACTTACTAATTACAATTTTTTTCAACTGGCCTAATTTAAGTTGATGGATTTAAACATTGAAATGATATGTAAATTATGAATGAAGTGATTCAATTTCATCGACGCAAAAACAAGGCCCTTAGTAATTAAAGTTTAAATAATTCGATTAACTTGTCTATTTAGCTTCAAATGTATTTCTATCTAATTTGTCAAAATGTATTTTTCTTTTGTTTGCTAATTCTAACTATGAAGTAACAAGTAAAACCTTAACCAATAAATTAGTTAATATTGTTAGAGAATTGTTATTCGTACTTTATGGATGCACCAATACACCCCATAAAAATGCATTTAACTTGCATAGTGTATCAATAGTACCATGTAGTGCATTAATTCAATTTTAGAGCGGGGAATATCAATTCTCTATTAATAGTTCTTAAAAAAATAGAATTAAAAAATTAAAAGCCCAAAGGCTAAGTCCCCATATCCCAAAGGCCTTTGGATGGGCCCTCATCTCCCAGATCGACGTGGCCCAAATGAACTCCCAAAGCCTGTCTAGGCCCAGCCGCCATTAATCGGGCCTGGCTAAAATTCCATCAACTCCCAAAATCACAGCACGTGTTAGGACAGTGACCTTCTAGCTTTAGCAAATTAAGCCACGAAACTTGTTACCGAGACGCCACGTCGCAGCCATCGTTTCCTATTTGTTTGGGGGTGTTTTTCGAGATTGAATGCGTTTTGAAGCTTCCACGTACGCAACTTTCTTTTATCTTCAAAATTAGCTTTCAAAAGGCCACGATAGATTACGGCAGGTGTCTCAATGTTTGACTCTCTCATAATTCTCCACATTATAATCCAACGGTGGATAAAGAAAGAGAGACAGAGAAGGACATTAACGACCACGTGGCTATTAAACGACAAGTAAAATCAGCGAGTCCGTCGTCAGGGGGATTTAGAATTTTTGCTGTTGAGGGGCTTGGGATAGTTGAGTGTACAGAATTTGGGGCAGCTGCTTGGAGATGATTTATTTTGGGGATTAATTTATATTTATTTTTGTGTATATGGTATATGTTAATATTATAATGCCTCGTTTGGTTGTTGGATAGGATAAAAGGGTATAGTATAAAAGTGTAGTAAGTTATCCTGAGATAACTAACTACATGATAAAAGCATGCAGTATTATTTATATATTGTGTTTAGCTCGTGCTGGACTATATAATTGGTCTAATACTGTGTTTGGATGATTATGGTACAAGACTGGATTAATCTGTAACTTTTCATAAATGCCCATTTTGCTATAAAAAATTACCAAATTACCACGAATATACCAAAATACCTTCACAAAATATATGTCCCACACTTTATTCATAACATTAACTACAAAATACATACGTCTCATACTTTACAATGCATATGTTCCACACTTTTTTCATTTTCTTTTTGATCGAATAAGCAGAAGAGCAATGATATGCTTGACCTTTTTCCTCAATCCATTGCCATTTTCAATTTTCAAAGCTAACTATGGAGTTTGAACCTGAACCAGATAGAATTAAAATAATATTACATAATCTTGCAATTAATCATCAAAACTAAAATTAAAGAAAAAACAAGTTTTTTTTTTAGGGTAAGAAAAAACAAGTTAATCACACTAAATTACATTTAATTAAGTTACCCACGTCATCCTTTTTTGAGAAATGTAAAACCCTATTCGACAGATCTAACATTTTTTGGGTATCTTTTCGACATTTTTTCAACAGATCTAACTTTTTTTTTTTTGACAAATATGTTTGTAGATATAGGAGAAAAGCTCAAATCTAACAAAATTTTTGACATTCTATGAAACCCTAAACTTGAAAATTGCAAAAATGATGGTGGAGATGTTGCCATACCTTGGATTCCGACGAACGGTGACGGAGATGACCTTCGGCGATGGAGAAGCTCTCTCTTCTCTCCTTCGTCTCTCTCTTCAATCTCCTCTCTCGCTCGGTGCGATGGAGAAGCTCTCTCTTCTCTGTTTGAGATTCAAAGAAAAATGAGTGTATCAGGTGTTTGGTATATTTATATATAAGGGGTAAGTTTGTCTTTTTACATTACAATCCCAATGACTCCTTATACGCGTGTTTTTAGTACCAGCTTGGACTTGGTATTGTTTTATCCCCCTTACCCAGCATTGTTCTTAACTAGGGGCCATTTTATCCAGAGTTAACTTATATAAAAAAAATGTGCAAACAAACGCAGTATAGGCATGGATTGGACTAAAATAGTCCAATCCTTCTCAGTTATCCGCCAAACAAACGAGCCCTAAATGTTAATACAAAACTCATGAAATCTTCTCTCATTGTATGATACATGTCGCGCCCGCCCAAAAAATGGGGGGCGGTCCCCTTGAGGGTCGCGATCGTTTTAAAGGAAATAAAATTAAATAAGATAAAAGGCTCAAAGCAGCGAACCAATGCGCGAAAGAAAATGTGTGAAAGTATGTACAAGTGGGAGTAGGGCCAAGTAAAAGTTTCAGAGTCGCCACCTAACGTTATCGGGAGTTAGGATCCCCCGTAAAGATGATTAGAGTAATCATCTTTGACTTTTGATAATAGTTTGAGAAAAGTGGGCTCTTTTAAAAGTATGACTCTTGATAGTCATGCAAAAACCAGAGTTCTTGAAGTGGGTTCGGGGACTCGATTATGTCGAGAGAAGGTATTAGGCACCCTCGAACATCCGTGGCACACGGTTGCCGGTTTAGTGGTTTTCATAGTAACGGGGTGTAAGTAAGAAGTAGTAGAATACATATACTAGAAATTAAACGCGAGCATCCGTGACACGTGGTTTCCGATTTACGTATCTCGACACGAGATAGTTTGAAAGAGAATAATTATGTATACGTATCTCAACTCGAGATTGTTTGAAAATATGTATACGTATCTCGACACGAGATAGTTTGAAAGTGAAGTTATGGCCACACCCAAGTGTGGGTTGCATACGTATCTCGACTCGAGAATCAGATCGTGCGTAGTTCTGTGCTGTGTATGTTTGAGACTGTTTGGTCGATCTACAGCGTGAGTGTGAAAAAATAATATTTTGAGTAAAGTCGGTATAGCTAGGAACTTTAACCTGTACGGTGTAATCCTAGACTTTAACCTTTGAGAAAATAGTGAGTTATGAGAAAGTGTTTTGAGTCAAAGTTGGAGTAGATCGACTGTGCGATGAGGTTTTTTTTTTTTTTTTTTTTTTTTTTTTTTTTTTTTTTTTTGTTTTAGGTGCCAGAAGTAAGGGTCGGTGCTCAAGTAATGAGAAAGTGCCAGAAGTAAGGGTCGGTGCCCAAGTAATGAAAAAGTGACGGAAGTAAGGGTCAGTACCCAAGTAATGAAAAAGTGCCGGAAGTAAGGGTCGGTGCCCAATGATTTGGAGAGAAGTATCATCATTTCTTTGTTTCTCTGATTTATATCAAACGAATATCTAAAATAGGAGAAAAAATGCAGCCAGGTGGGTCATGAGATCTCCTTCCAGCTGACGCGGGATATCAAGTCCAATTGGGGAGTTCGAGGCCTCCTTCTGACTGGTGCAGGATATAGCAGTTGAAAAAGTTCAGCCGGGTGGTTCATTAGATCTCCTTCCAGCTGACGCATGACATAAAATCCAATCGGGTGGAGTTCAGGGCCTCCTTCCGACTGGCGCATGATATAGCAATTTGATAAAGTTCAGTCGGGTGGGTCATTAGATCTCCTTCCATCTGACGCAGGATATAAAGTCTAATCGGGTGGAGTTCGAGGCCTCCTTCCGACTGGCGCAGGATATAGCAGTTTGATAAAGTTTAGCCAGGTGGGTCATTAGATCTCCTTTCGGCTGACGCCGGATATATAAGTCCAATCGGGTGGAGTTCGAGGCCTTCTTCCGACTGGCCAAAAAAAAAAGAGAAAGAAAAAGGCGGAATATTCGACCAGTGGATTTATAGGGAGTCCCAGACCACTAAGAGTATGAGTTTGAGTATGTTACCTGTGCAGAAGGGGTTATTGAAACTCAGTCGATATTTTTTGAGAAAGAATCTAGAACTTCAAAAGGATCGTAATCGAGAAAACGTCGCAGAAACAAGCCGAGAAGGCCCGAAGTCATATTTCGACACGAAATTGACTTGAACGGACGTCACAGTCGTGTTCGAAAGGGCCGAAAGAGTCAAATAAGCCATAAATCGGACAAAAATGGGTTCGGGCTGAGTTGAGCGGGACCCACGGGGGTTAGATTTGGCCAGTATAGCCTGAAATGGACATATAAAATGCCAAACAGCCTTTAAAATTTCGATTCGACCAATTCTGAGGTCACTGGTGTGTCCGGAACGGCTAAATTAGCTAGGAACAAGTGTCCATTCGTTGAAATCTGGACCCGTAGTGAAGAAAATTGGGAAAAGCCAAAAGTGGGGTCCAAGTGCCACGTCAGCAAGCCACGTGTCAGTAAAAAAACACGTGGCGCCTTCTGATTGGCTGGTCAAAGCTGACGGGACGCTGATTGGGAGGCTGATTGGATGCACTGACAGGGCAGTTAAGGATACGTGGCAGCCTCTAAGTGGCTAGTCAATGTGATGATGTGGCAGCATTGCCACGTGTTAGTCCCTGATTGGTTCGCCAACCAGACATGGCAATGACGTCCAGAACACGTGGCAGTACACGTGTCAATCTATGCCACATGTTAGTTGGTCAACGATGACTCGACGCTGGCGTGATGGACATGTGGCCGTCCACTGGACTGCTGACTCAACAGTCATTGCCCGTGTCAGTACCAGATTGGCTGGTCAACTGCTGAGTTAGCGCTAACTCTGCGCTGACTGATGGTTGCGCGTGGGCAAGGCAGAAGGGACAGTGGTGGCGCGTGAAGCCTGCTTCGGTGGCCGTTAGAGTTTTGGTTGGCGGCGGTGGGATCGTCTGGGGGAGACGATTAGGCCAGTGGTTGTGGTGTCCGACAGTTGTTGCTGGAAAGTCTGCCGGAGCAGCTTCTGTTTAGCAGCGGCGCGTGGGTGTTTCTGACAGTGCATGGGCCCTCTGTGATTTATTGTTGATGGTCCGGTCAACTGGGTTGGCTTCGTTTTGATGAGAGGAATGCCATGGTATGGGCGGTGAGAGATAGAGAGCTCATTAAGGGCCTATTTGGGGGGTAATTCAGAAACTGGAGAGAGTTAAGGCTTGTTTGGTTCAAGCTCATATTCTGGGATTTCTGTGGGGTTTTATGAGTTGGGGTTGGGCAGGGGTTGGGTAATGGGGTATTGATGATGGGTTTTGAGTGGTGGAGGCAGTGGTGGTGTAATGGTGGTGATATGATGTAGGCCTGTAAATGGGTCGGATCCGGACTGAATCTAGTGCATCCAGATCCAGATCCGCTAAACTATATATGGATTCGGATTCGGATTCGGATCTGACGAATCTGTTATAAGTCAGTCCTTATCCGGATGCGCCAAAATATACCGAATCCGAATCTGGATCCGGATTCGATCCGAAATAATATATAATGTGTATATCTATACTATTTTTGTATATATATATAATATGTATATATATAAATATATTTGTATATACATGACTAATATATTAATTATAATACAATATGTATATGCATTATATAAATACATAATTATACTATAGTATGTATATACATTATATATACACATTATTATATTATATATATAATATATAGATATATATAAATATATTTATATATATATATAAGTATTATTCGGATCTGGGTCTTAGGCGGACTGGATATTACAAAACCATATCCGGTCCATTTTTTTTAGCATAAAATACGGATTCGGATCCGGATCTAAATATGGATCTTAAAAAATGCATATATCCGTCTAACAGAGCCGGATCTAGACCGGATCTGGGTCTAGACCCGGTCCATTGACTGGCCTAACATGATGTGTTTAGTTGATTAACTAAACAAAACCAAAGGGTGAAGAGGTTTTTTTGGCTAAACCAAACAAGGCCTTAAAATTGAGTGAGGTTGCCCTCCTTTTTTCTTTGTGCGTGGGGGTAAGCTTTCTATTTATAGAAAGTTTTCCCAAACTCTACATGGGTTTTTATCCCATGTAGGCGGAACGCGTGGTTATAGGTTCCAACCTCCGATCGGGGTCGTCGATCGATTCCGAACTTCGATCTTTGATATTTTTCAATCCAAACGTTCGATTTGGACGATTTGAAAAGATCTGGACTTGGTTTAATGCCTTCTTCAAATCCATGGGGTTGGATCAGAATTCGTTTGAAACTCGGGAATGTCTCCGCTTTCTTCAGACTATCAATGTTTGATCGGGGTCATCTAAACTTCGACTGTCGATATCTTTTGATCCAACCGTCCGATCTTCTAGATTCAAGATGATTTGAATTCGTATTGATGTTCTCTTTGAATCGGTATGATTCGATTGAGATTCTCTGACTTTAGAAATGACCGTTTTGCCCCTTATTTTTTCGATTGAGCTTTGAAACTTTGGTTGGCCGTTGTTTCTTCTATGATTATCCGATTAGGCTGAATCGACTTGCAGAATTTCTGTTTTTGTAACACCCGTACCCGGGAAACAGGTTAATTATCATTTTTATGTGCATTAATTAATATAATTAGTGTATAAAAGGGATTAAGGGGAGGCTTTGGACTCGCCCAGAAAAAGTGTTCAGAAAAGGAACACAGTTGGAAAAGTCCCCAGTGAGGTGGGACAGGTGTTGGAATGGGACCCAGTGAAGGGCCGAATATTAATATTTGCATCTTATGTGAATAAATGCATTTATATGATTAAATGACTAATTGTTTAAATGCTTTCATAATATATGATAATACATGTGTTAGTAACTTGTATTAGTTTGGATACTCCAATAAGGGTATAACTGAAAAAGATTTATAATTGGTAGGTATGATAGCAACTTCACAAAATATATGGGACCCACGTTGGGACCCATACGAAACTTAGACAAAGACTCATTAGATAATTGGGTAGTTAATGGAATGTTTGGGGGATTTCATAATGAGAACTTAAGAGTTCCGGGGGTGTAAATGAAAAAAAATGGAAGAAATGAGACTTAGACACCTCATGCTTAATGCATGGGTGTGTGTCAAAAGGAGGAGAATCTTCTCCATCTACAGAAAATTTAGACAAAAATTAAAACAAAAGTGGGAGAGCTCGGGAGAAAAGACGGAGACGAGACGCCGACACCGTTTTCTTGCCGTTCCGTCACCGTCGTTCGCCGGATTTATGATCCGAGACCACTTTTGGACTCGTGGAGGTAAGAGGATTACATGCACATAATTTGTTTTCATTTTCGACAATGTTTTTCCGACGACCGTTCTTGATAGATGACGTTTGTTGTACCAAAACTATGTAGGATTACTCTAGAACAAGAATTGGCTTTGGTTCTAGCTTGAATCAGGATTTTAGGAGCATAATTGGGTATAATCTTGCTAAGGTGAGTTTTCTAACTAAAAAGGTGATTCTGGTTTAAGATGTTCAATGTTTTTGTATCTATTTTGAATTGTGGAAATCTTGTTTGGAAGTTATTAAATTGTTAGATTGTGAATTACATATCAATTGTATGAAAAGTTGCTATGATTATGTGCCTACATGCTTATATGTCTATGTGGTATTCAATGAGCCCGGGAAAATGATTCATTAGTTGGGAGTAATAAGGGTGGTGAAGAGGAAGAATCCGAGAAATACGGAAGTCCAAGGAATAGAAGTGGCCACGGGACCAAGGGAGGTCCCGGGTCTGAATGAATCATTGAACCGGTGACTCGGCGATTATAAACATGATTTATATGTTTATTGTTGCATTGCACATGTTAAACATTCAATCATGTTTAGATCACTCACTAAGCGTAATGCTTAAGAAAACCGTTTTCTGTTTCTGTTGTGGTAAATAACAACCACCGCAGGTACGGAGCAATATCCGGAGAGAAAGTGACGTGCTCGGGAATGGGGGAGAGATTTGAGACTTGTAGTTATGTTTATAACATGTATTATGGTTTAACTTGTGACTTAGTACCCTTGACTCGTGGATTGAAGTCTTGACTCGTGGTTGTAGAGTTGGAGAGATTGAGAACTAGTTGGGATTCTATAACTTATGTGCTTAATGCAAATTTGTAGAAATTTGTGTAATTCTCTATGTTAATAGTTAGTTTTGGGTAAGAGGTTGGAGGATTTGAAAGTTGTTTGTAAATCCTATGTATATTCTTAAGTTATACCTATGAATATGTGTGAGTTGGTTGGAAATGGTCCTTTCCGGCAAGTCCGGATATGCGTCGCGATTCCTTTGGATAAGTTCCATTTCGTAACTAAGTGTCTTGGAAAGTTTTAAAATCCTTTTTGGAAAGTTTCATGCTTATGGTTGTTCTTGGAAAGAATTTAGGTTGATTCACTTGTTGGGACTCAAATGAAGTTACATTCATGGTTTGAATGTTTGGAAATGGTCTTGATATGGTTTTCTAATGTAATATGTCGTTGGTTATAGCTTTGGGCTCATTTCCAACAAGATTTCATGAGATATTGGTTTCTGCCAAGAGTTGAACTTCAAAAACACTTGATTTGATTCAAAGGATGTGTCTTTGGTTTAGTTTGATCCAAATAAAGTGATGATCATGTGTTTGAATGTTTGGAAGAACTTAAATTGGTGTTTGGAAATGTTTCAATGAGTTTTCAAATTGTTTCAAAATGGTTGTCTAAAGTTTCATGATGGTTTAGTTGTGATTTGGGTGAGTTTGGGCTGATATAGCAGAGGTTTTGCTGTCAAAAATGGGTTCTGTAGGAACCGGATCGATCCGGGCCTCGAGCGGATCGATCCGGAGCTTCTGGAGGAGCCAGAGATGACAATCTGCTAGATCCGGATCGATCCGGTTTTGGGCGGATCGATCCGCTGGTCCAGATTCAGCACTGTCGGCTTTTACGGAAACGGGCATAACTCACTCTAGAAAACTTGGATTCGCACACCGTTTTTTGCGTTGGAACCGGGACTCAAAGACCTATCTTTTGGTATAAAATTTGATATATCTTATTAATTACCATTTTACCCTTGGGGGCTATTTTGTAACAATAGAGTTGTTTAATGTTGCTAAACACATGCGATTCTTAGTCATTCGAATGTTTCTTTGCAAATTAATGTCCGTAGACTCTTGTAGCATTGTTACACGTGTCCTAATCCACACAAAGCGGGTTGGGGTGTGACAGTTTTTCTCCATATTTTCATCCATATATGCCTAATTGGACTTTCAATGTTTCTGGATTGTCGATCATGTCTTTTTTTCCCTGATTTTGGTGCGCCGAAACTTTAATTGGAACCAGATACTCTGTCAGTTATTAGATTTCGATGATTTGAAGTGCTCTAGACCCGTATTGATGCATGTTTTAGTCCTGGTGTAATCGAATTTGGCCTTTGGTCATCTCTGTGATGACCAAGAACCAATACTCCTGAGGCAGGATGGCCAAGACGGATGAGGTGAGGTCGGGTGTGGGGACTTGTCTCACATCGCCTGGGGTGAAGTTCCTGGACTAGTTTATAAGGATTAATCGCCCCTCTATATGCAACAAGGCCTTTTAAAACCATGAGGGAGCTAAACATGAAAGAACTTCACAGTTAAGCGTGCTGCTGGCAGAGTAGTACCAGGGATGGGTGACCCACTGGCAAGTTCTTTGTGTTTAGGCCCAAAGCGGACAATATTGTTGCTAGATGTGGAGGTGGGTCTTTACAAATGGTATCAAAGCGGAAACCCAGCCGGAAGTGTGAGGTAGGTCCCACACGAGGACGTGTGGCCCTTAAGGAGGGTGAATTGTGATGACCAAGAGCCAATACTCCTGAGGCAGGATGCCCAAGACGGATGAGGTGAGGTCGGGTGTAAGGACTTGTCTCACATCACCTGGAATGAAGTTCCTGGACTAGTTTATAAGGATTAATCGCCCCTCTATATGAAACAAAGCCTTTTAAAACTATGAGGGAGCTAAACATGAAAGAACTTCACAGTTAAGCGTGCTGCTGCCAGAGTAGTACCAGGAATGGGTGACCCACTGGAAGTTCTTTGTGTTTAGGCCCAAAGCGGACAATATTGTTACTAGATGGGGAGGTAGGTCGTTACAATCCCAGACTCTGATATGTTGACTTTCGGTTCGAATCGGTTCTGATTATTGACCTCCGGGTAGTCCGAAATGCAGTACGTTTAGCATTGATTTGACCTCTGGGGATTCTGGTTGGATTCCAAAGCTTTTTCTTTGATTTGCGTGCCAGGTGGGCCCCCTGCGACAGTTATTTCTTTTTTGGCAGGTCAAAATGGGGTGCTACAATACACATATCAAAGTTACATGACTTTGGAACATTTTACTACTCATGTAAAATTGTAGCTAACAAATGACACCTAAAAATAACTACTAGATGTCATATGTTTATTATTGAATGACACATAAGAAATTTAATACTGATTGACACTAAAGGTACAACAAAATGATACCTTATTACTTCAAATTGAGATCAAAAAATTGAATGTATTATACTTGAATGTATTGTCCAGTTTCTGAAAACTCAAAAACTAAGAAAATGGGGAGTTAATTACTACATTTCGGAAGAGGGGGCTTGAGTGTAAAAATATAGAGTTTTTTAGGGGCCATCAGCAAAAAAAAATAAAAATAAATAAATAAAGAGTTTTTTAGGGTATGTATGAATTTTTTGTAAGATCAAGGGGAGCATGACATGATATACCGGTCTCACTGAATAATTTCTCTTGTTTGACTGGAGTTCCTAAATGATCATGGAACTTCAAAAAATAAGAAGCAGTTATCTAACAAATCATATTTTGTACCTTAAATTGAAACCGTAAGTTAATTCAACAAATTTGTGATGGTACAAAAGTACCGTGAACAACTTGTGACCAAAATTAAAGTTTGGGGATTAAATCGGAGAAGTGATAGGTGTGCCAAACGGCTACATATAGGAATAATATCTTAAAAGTTTGACACATGATTTAATAAAAATATTTGAATTTTTTATTCATGAAAGTCTTATATTATGTAAAACATTATTCATGCATGCATGATTGCGAGTCTCACTTGTGTATTGTCGTATGACTGTGTTGGGCCAAAAACTCAAACGTGGTTTGAATCTTCAAACCTAGTTTAAATATTGTTTTTAGAGTTTTATCTCTTTAGCCCCTCAAATACGATTTGAATCTTCAAAAAAAGAAAAAGATTATCTGTTTGGCCAACTTTGCAAGTTGTTGGAAAGAAGTAACGAGTAGCTTCTGTCAATTCAAGCAAATTCTTGTGTCAGTTGCAAGCAAATGTATAAGCGTTGCCAAACATGACCTAGCAATTGATAGAATTCCCTAAATATATATATATATATATATATACTCTATATAATAAGAAGGCATGCACATTTAGCAAGCACGTCAAAAAATATGAACTTCCTCTTTTGCCCTTCACCATATCATAATTACTCATATATCTATCTATACATCGTAAGGATATATTGATTTGTCTGAGGGTATATCTGTCATTTTGGACAAATAATTACATTCAAGTCAGCTTTTAAAATTTTATTTAATATAATAATGAGGTTTTCATCAACAATCTTGTATCTAATTACATTTGGATCAACAATTTTTGGGAGATTTATTATTGACTTTAAAAAAAGTCAACAAAAGTGGCTATTTTGGTGGCTATTTAGAAATTGGTCACTAATATTTACAATTTGGTCAACTTCTTCTCTCAAATGAGGTTTCAATCAACAATTTGTGTTTAATTACATTTGGATCAATAATTTTTGAGATATTTATTATTAACTTTATAAAAAGTCAAAAAAAGTGGCTATTTTAGTGGTTATTTAGGAATTGGTCACTAATATTTCCAATTTGCTCAACTTCTTCTCTCAAATTTAGGATTCATATATTGTAATATGTGTAATTGCATATAGGTCAGCAAGTTTTGGGATATTTATTATTCACTTTAAAAAAAATTTAAAAAGTGACTATTTTAGTGGCTATTTAGGAATTGGTCACCAATTTCACATTTTGGTCAACTTCTTCTCTAAAAATTAAGTTTGGTATATCTAAAATGTCAAATAAAGTGGTTATTTTAGTAGCTATTATGAATTGATCACTAATATTTACATTTTGGTCAACTTCTTCCCTCAAATTCAGGATTTATAGATTGTATTCGAATATCAATTAAGGCCTACAAACACATTCATGCCATTTTTTTTTAGAGGAAATACCCTACTTGTGTCATATATTTTTAGTGGCGCTTTATTAGTTACCTTTACTACTCATGCATAAGATAGTCATAATTATCAACTTCTTCCGTCAGAAGACTTTTAGATTAAATAGTTACATTCACAATTTCCTATTTAACTGTTTTAACATCTTATTACCTCTAATGTCAAGATTAATATACAATATATCTAGGAATACAACTATCCGACGGGCACATGCCTTGCACGTGCACCTTCACTAGTATATATATATATATACACACACACATATATCAAGGGTAGTGCGACAGAGCATTTTTGCTACCCATTGTTCACATAGGCCTATTGGGTGACATATGTTCCAATATTTCGTAATTTTGTTGAGAATGTAGAAATAAAAATGGGAATAAAATGACAAACATGTCACAAAATGCGACATGAGTGAACAATGAGTGAGCAAAAATACTCTTGAAATTGTTTCTCACGTCATGTTTTTGTGCACTAATCATCAAGCAATAATGTCATTTTAAATTTGTATTTCTAGCTAACTTGGTTCTCACTACATGTGAGACTAGATCGCCTAAAATAGCTTTCAATGAAAAATAGGTGATCCCACTTATTAATAATGTGATCTCATTATCACATGCATTAAAAATTAAATTTTAAACATCTATTTGAAAGGGAAAAAAGGGCAATATTATATTCCTAATTATATTAATCTACATATTGCACATTTACTCACTTTGTCATACTTATATCAGTACTACTTCTTGTAAAACTAAGATGATGTTTGGATATACACTAGAAAATCATAGAATGGATGACGGTTCTAAATTTTTTCCCATAGGTTTAGTTGTTTTTTAGGTAAGAGTAATGCTATGCTTCCCAATTTTTTTTTTTCAAAAGTGTTTCCCAACATATGTGATAGTGAATTCAGTTGATTTTGATTGGTTGATATTGAAGTAGTCCTACCATTAATGAAGAGGGGTCCACTACCGTCTACCGCATGTGTTGGGGTACTTTTTGGAAAAAAAAATTTGAGAAGTATCGCATTACTCTTTAGATAAATTGGATTCCGTGTATGGCCTAAAAATGCTCTAAGAGTTGGTTGCCTATCAAAATTAGATAAATTAAAGTGAGACTTGATTTGAACATGATCATACTTTAAAGATCAGATGATCATTGCATAATAGCATATGTGCTATATAAAAATAAAATAAAATAAATATTATTGGGTTATTCATTATGCTTCCCCAATTGAGTAATACTTGGGGCACAACCAAACACACAACTTTTGGGCCACAACCTAATTAATGTGTCTCTCTCTCTCTTGGGGTCCAGTGACATCACAGAAGAGAGATAGACACATTAATTAGGTTGTGTCCCAAAAGTTGTGTGTTTGGTTGTGCCCCAAGTATTACTCTCCCCAATTTGATACATATTGATTAGTATTATTTCGTTACCACGTATATGGAAAGCATAGGATTATTCTTTGTTCACAAGCAAATTTTTTTAGCAACTCAAGAAAGATCCAATTAAATGATTTAAGAAGGGAAAAAAAAGAATAATGCTAGAGTCACAAAGAGATGTTCAATAAAGGATGTGGCATTCTATGTGGCACCCATGTGGCAATAGTACATATACTCACCACACTTAACTGTGCCACATGGGTGTCACATGGGATGTCACATCCTTTTGTGAGCATCTCTTTGTAACTTTTTTGTGACTCTAGCATTATTCGGGAAAAAAAAATACCCAATTTGCTTTCTTGTTCGGTGTATAAGACATTTAATACCAAACTTGAAATTTAAATCTGGTAAACATAGCATTATTCTGTTATCAACCAATATATTAGCACCTCAAGAAAGACCAAATTTGCATTCTTGGTATGTTGTTTCCAAAATCATTGAAAATCAACCGTAGAACAATTACTCAGCATCATCCAAGCGGCTTATTTGGTATCAAATTTCAAAGGAATATCTTTGAATTTTTGAATCTTGAGATCTACGACACACACACATATTCTTCACAAACTTATCACCCAAAACCCTTAAATCTCAATTATCAAAGTTACCTTGAATCGCGGAAGCCCTAATCTCACACACTTTTGTACGTAAATATCTGAGGAAAAAAAAAGGAGATTATTTTAATTATGGGGTTTTTATGTCTTTTACCACTTTCTATTAACTCTGTCAAGGGTTGCACTTAGGTCCAGACCATAGAGTATTAACACTTTTTAAAGTATAAGAAGCAAACTGGAAAAAAAAAATTAAATAAATAAATAAATAAAATTGTCAAACTACAGGGGATGTTTTTTGTAACTAACCTGAAAAAAATGACCATTCCAAGTGTATTCCAAGTGTTGGTGTATTGGACGTCAAGTCCCCCCGAAAAAGAAGTCATTGATTGGAATTTGCTTTACCTCGTTTCTGAATTTTTGAGTAAAGTAACGGTTTGCTTTATTGCTTTTCCCCTTAGAAACTCCCGAATGTTTGGAAGAAATAGAGTGCAGCAAAATTATTAATTTTTTGTTCACTTTGCTCTTTTATTGACTAGTATAATGGGATATAGTACTTTACTTTACATCAATGTTTTGAAAATTGGATAGTTCATCAAACTGTAAAAATGACTAGGTCACGAGTAACTGATTCAACCGTTGAGTTAATCGAAATTGAACCGTAATGTCATAATATTTAATAAATAAAAATAAAAATTTAAAATTAAAAAATATAGAAAAAAATGAAATAAAATTTTGAAAATTTTTTGGGTTTCCGGTTCAATTACCGATTCAACCGACGGGTTTTCGATTTTCATAAATAAGCTGGTTTTGTATTTTTCCGGTTAATCGGTTCAAACCGGACCATTTTATGGACCGGTTCACAGTTCAACCGGTCGATCAGGTCCGGATTTTAAAGCTACTTACATCATTAATTAATTCTCATTTAATCTTAGCCACACTACATTTAGTCAATGAGAGAGGAGGGTGGGCAAATGGTGAGCAAATTTGGAGTTAGCAAAAATGTATTCGAAGAAATGTTATATGTAACATAGAATCAATATTAACTATTGGGTAAATATCACCTACCTCCCTTGAGGCCTGGCCTAATAACACTTATCTCCCTCCACGTTTTAGAAGTAACACTGACCTCTCCTATAAGGGTTTTCAATGAAAATTAAGTAGTCCTACAATATTATATGAGTAATGTGATACTTCTTAAATTTGAACTTCAAATTTGTTTCTCAAATATTATACAATATGCAAAGATGTTTCTCAAATATTATATTACGTGCAAAGATATATAGTGTCATTAACTACTATCATAATATGCGGTACAACTATTAAAACTTTTAAAATCTAAATGTACAAGCATTAAAATTTATTTACATTATATTGAAGAATATTCAGATCACATTGAGTATGATCAAGCATAACATTATTCAATTTTTATACATCCATAGGACCTCTGACAGAAACATGTAAATAATTAGGAGTGTAATCATATTGACCGAATTGATCGAGCCGATCGGTTCTATGCGATTCAATCAATTTTTAGAATTTTTCTTGAAAAATCGAACCGAATCAATAAATTACACTAAATCGAAGCAAACAGAGACAAAATTGATCGATTTATTTGAAAATCACAACAATCCGAACCGAACCATTAACGACACGTGTTAGCCACTTTACACGTGTTAATAATAATATGAAAACAAAATCAAGTAAAGCAGCCACTTATTTCCGTTATTATTTAAATCCTTTCACCCCTTTAAAACCCAGCGTAAAACCCACCAAATTCCCAACGAAACCACTCTCTCTCTCTCTCTCTCTCTCTCTCTCTCTCTCTCTCTCTCTCTTCTTTTTCTCTCTCTACCAATTTTGCTTGAAGAATCAATCATTCATGGCTTCCAATTCAGTTGATTCGACTCCTACTCTCTCAAGCAACACCCAAAACCAGGGTCTGCAATCTCTCTCTCTCTCTCTCTCTCTCTCTCTCTCTCTCCTAATTTCTGAATCACAATCTATGTTTGATACAATTTTTTTTTAATGATTTACTAATTTTTGTATTAAATTTTGGGACATGCAGAGGTGGATGTTGGTGGTATGACAGTTCTGCAAAGACATGTTTCTTTTTTCGATCAAAACAAAGACGGAATCATTTATCCTTCGGAAACTTATAGAGGTTTTTGTTTGATTTCCACCCCCCTCCCCCCCCTTTTTTTTTGGGGGTTTTTCTCAATTTTTTGTTGTTTTTTCTTTTTCTTTTTCTTTTTCTTTTTTTTGTTCGGGATTGATATGGGATTGATCATTTGTTTGTAATATCAGGTTTTCGAGCAATTGGGTGTGGTGTTTTCTTATCATTCTTCTCAGCCATTTTCGTTAATGTTGGACTCAGCAGGAAAACTTGCTCTGTAATCCTCTCTCTCTCTCTCTCTCTCTCTCTCTCTCTCTCTCTCTCTCTCTCTCTCTCTCTCTCTCCTTGTTTTATTGCATAGGTTCGCTTTCCTAAGTTTCCTTCATATATTTTTCATGAATAGTGTTTGAGACAAAAGTAGTGGCATCCATGATTGAGTTTTAAGTGTGATGGCTACTACTGGCTACTGCTACATAGAAGCCATTTATGAACCTTTTGTGTCCCAAGTAGTACCCATTTTTCATTCCATAAGATAGATATATAGAATTTGGTTCTCAAATGTGTATATTTGTACTTACGTGTGTGTTTCGGCCTGAACGTATCGGAAAACCCTCTTTTGGAGAAAATTTCGGAAATTAAATAGGTGTTCCAATTTTCGTTCCGAGAAAATTTCGGAAATTAAATAGGTGTTCCAATTTTCTTTCCGATTTTTTCGGAATTTCATTTTCATTTCCGATTTCGGAATTTTTGGAAAATTTTGATATCGGAATTCTTCGAAAATTTTCGGAATTGGAATCGGAAATTTTCATAATTTTTGGAATTTTCATAATACAATTACTATTGAAAGGGTAAGTCATGCTGTGTTATAGAGAGTCTCCTACTCTCTCCTTTCTCTTCTTATTCGACGTGGGACAAACAAATCCACATTCTTCCAATTTTTGGATTTTTTCGGAAATATTTTCGGAATTCTCAAAACAATTCCGATTCTGTTCCGATTTTTTTCCCGAATTTTCGGAATTCGGAATTTAATTTTTTATGCCAAAATCGGAATTTTTCGGATCGGAATCGGAATTTCCATTCCAAATGACACTCCTAGTTGTACTGCATGTTGTGACAGTGGTTAGTGGTACTACTAACCACTGCAATAGCATGTGGTACAACTTTTAAAGTATTTGAAACCAAATTTAGAATTCAAATATGGGAAGCCTAACATTATTCTCTTTTTTATTTAGACGACGCAAAAGTTGTTAATTTATTTCTGCTTCAGACTATGTACTCATATAGGTTAGATTGTATTAAGTTATTGACAATGGCACAAGACTAATATGATGGCTGTCAATAACGTATTTGACCTTCTAAGTCCCGAGTCAGTTAGAAATTAATACTTTTCAACTTTTAGTACATGTCGTGTACTATTGTTTATTAGCTAGTTTTCATATCTTACTGGCTTAAGTTTTGGTAGTCTCATAGGAGTGTACAATTTGAAAAGCACTTTGTTTGGTAGGAAGGAGAAGTGGGAGGAAAGGAAGATAGGGAGGGAAAAGGGAAGGAGGGATAGAACTTACTTTGTTTGGCATGAGGGGAATGAGGAGGGAAGATAGGATCATAGGAGGGACAACCCTTTCCTGTGGGCCCACAACTTGTTATATTTTAAAAAAACGGGAGGAAAGGGAAGGAAAACTCCCCCCCCCCCCCCCCCTTTTTTTTGAATCAAGTAATATAGGGTGACCATCACATCAATATAAATGGTGTGACGCACCGCTCATATCTCAGATGTAGCCGTGAATTGTCAAAACTAATAATTAACCCTAACTTCGAACTTAACATAATGTAGTTCCTAATTTGACGTAAACAGCCATCGTGGCTCATGGTGGTATATGAATGGTGTGTCACACCCGATGCGGTGTGACGGTGGCCCTGGATAATTCTCCATTTTCCGGTATTTATTTTCTTAAAAGTGAAAATGACCATAAGTTAACTACTACAAGGGTAAAATAGTAAAATCACGCAAGAGTACCTTCTTTCCTTCCTCCTTTCTTCCTATTCAACCAGACAAAAAGAACTCATTCTTCATTGGATTATCTTTTCCAGCCCTCATACATTCCTTTCTTCAACTTTTCCATTACCAAACATAGCATAAGGCTTTGTTTGGGTCGTACATTTCATGACCGAAAAGTAGTCTTTCTTTGTTTTGTGTTTTCCTTTCCCTTTTCCCTTACTAATCCAAAAACCAAACAGAGCCTAAATTTTCAAGTTATAGTGGAGATTTGTCCTCCAGTTCTCAAATATGCATTGTGGATCCAATATTCTCTCATACTGGTCTATTATTGATGTAGATATCGAGGCCAATAATATTTTTTGGGTTTATTGAAATTTTCACAGGTTTGATCAAATAAGTAACTCTAACGAGATAGTGGAAGGTGCAAAATTTGTCATGGTCTGCAGCTCCCATTAACTCAATTATATAACTACTGCTATTAGTTTGAACCTTTACTTCAAGGAATATTGATACTACTCTATTATTATTACATTAGATTTCTTTTTCAAGAGCTATTTTCCACACTTGTGTTTAAGACTTGAAGGGAATGTTTGAATTGCTAAATTGACAAGAAATTTCTGTTGTTATTATGTCAATTGTCGTAGATCTAGCGATAAACAAATAAACGAACAATAATATGGTGTCTTTTCTTGGAAAACGATTAAAGGTACGACTCCTATGTATTTTGCCTAATAGCAACTTAGTTGGGCCCCAAATATGAATTGTTTTCTTTCCTTCTCTCTCTCTCTCTCTTTCGTTCTTTTCCTTATTGTGCATTAAAGTCACAGATAGCAAGCATCCATAATTAGCTTCTGTTTGGATTTTACCAAACCTTATAAGCTACGTACACACCTTCGGAGTTATTGCATCTTTCACTTATAAATTACAATTAGATTATAAAATCAGTAGTGTACTACAATTCATGCTCATAAGAACTTAGTATGATTAATAGGTATGTAGAATAGTTTGGTCCAACTAGTGTCTTTAATAAAGAAGTTGGCTTTGATTTGGATGTTAACCAATCCAATCTTTATCCAAGTTAGGACATGTTGATATGGAAAAATTTTACTCATGTGTTCATTCTTTTTTACTTTCATCTGAAACATTTTATCTGAGGCTATTAATCAGAATGATTGGTTTTCAATTTGTAACAGCTATAGTTTTTAGTTGATCTGTTTCTATGATATTGGTCAATGTAGCCCCACCTCTTTACTTTTCTGAATTAGTGAAATGATTTTCTATGAGCTGTCCCTCTTGGGTTCCTATGCCCTTTGGGCTCTGTTTTGTTCATTGAATTAATGAGGAAAAAGATAACACAGTGGAAAACACTTGTCTTTGTTTGATTAATAAGGAAAACAGAGAAGAAATTAGGAAGGAAAACAAAATAGCGTAATAAATAAAATTACTAATTCTCTCTCTTTTTTAAAGAAAACTCCTTTCCTCTTTTCTCGACTCTTTTGAATATTTTTAATTTCTAATGCTATTTAAGCATAGAGGAAAACACCAAGGAAATACCTTTCTCGTTTTCCTTTTCTTCATCCTCTCCTTCTCTAAATCAGCAAACCAAATGGAGCCTTAATAACAACAGGTAACCGATCGGTTTATTATTGCTACATTGCATTTGATAAATAGATCGAAATAGATTTGGAATTTTTGCAAGATATATTTCTAGAAACCAAATTCATTAAAAAAAGATCTAGGTGGATCAATCACCATCAGTAGTGGCCGGCGGGCTAGTAAATTTCATGTTGCATACCATGATGGCCATTAATCTTAGTTGCTTGAGCTGCCAAGTACAACTATTACAGTTCTTAAGATTATTGATAAAGATGTAGATGAAGATTAGATAGTAAGTAGTAACTATACATGAAACAAGTGAAAAAAATTAAAATGTAATTTACAATTTTTTTCTTGTGCAGGGAAAGTTTTCTGCTTTACTCTTCCCAATTGAGATTAAAAATATCCACAAGGCCAAGCATGGAAGTGACTCTGGTGTCTATGACACAGAAGGAAGGTACATGTGTTTCCTCTCACATTAATTACTACTTGTATATGCAGTCACATACTTGAGGCATTACAAGAAATTCAACCCTTAGCAAATTGAATTTCGTTATGAATATTATTCCACATTTTCTGCTATTCTATGGGTTACCATCCTCCATAATCTATTAGTTATGTTGTGTTTGGAACGAAAATGACTTTTTTCTTATGTGGTACATATACTATTCCCTCTGTCTCAAATTAAGGGATCTTTTTTTTTTTGGAATTTCAACTATTTATATGAAGTTTGTTTTATTCTGGTGTCTATGACACAGAAGGAAGGTACACGTGTTTCCTCTTTTCACATTAATTACTACTTGTATTGGCAGTCACATACTTGAGGCATTACAAGAAATACAATAGCTAAACCCTGAGCAATTGAAATTTTGTTACGAAAATTTTTCCACCATTTCAACTATTTAAGGGAGTGTGTTTATTATGGTGAAATTTCTCACTATTCTTTGTGGTGGCATCAAATGAGAAGTGTGTGAGTTTATAATAAGAAAGGATAAAATCGGAAAGTGTCTAATTAAAGTACTTTTGACTTTTCTGTGAGGACTTTTAGATTGGGATATCCCAACATGAAATAAAGGACTCTCAAACTTGGGCGTATGGAGTAATATTTCTTTGCATTAGATACAAAAAAGAGAGAAAAGAATACGAAATATAGAGATGGAACATTGTAGGGTGCGAGTTATTTGTTGTAGAAGTTGAGTAGCCTAGATTCCATTAACCCCTACATCATATCCTCCTACACAAAACCTCGTCTCCAACTTAGAAGCAGAATCAAGTAAGACTCGATTTTTCAGATAGACTAAAAAGTACGAGAATGATACAGCTACAATTAGCGATGATTAAACCCTAAAATGCCATTCCAAACATACTCTTAATTTTGACTTTCGAAGGGAAAAGTCTTTAAGCTAAGTGGGGTTTTGATGTTTGGTTAGACCCTACCCATTTGCACCTAAAATGCTAAAAATCTTTCATGCTATGATTTCTTGATTCATGGTTTACAATGTTGTATAGCACACTATTAATGATTTCGAACGAGTTTTGCTAATTGACTATGAAATCTTGGATAATTAGATAAGGATCTTACCTGGCATATACAGAATGGCTATTCCAATGAAGAGCATTTACAATTGGCTACTTCTCTTGATTATGGTTTTACTACAATATAATTTTGATGTATAGTTCTTTGTAATGGATTGACTTATTCTTTTCCTTTCATTCCTATAGGTTTGTTACTGCAAAATTTGAGGAGATATTCAACAAGCATGCACGTTCAAACTCGGCTGCATTGACATCAGAGGAATTGTTTTCAATGCTAAGGGCAAATAGGGACCCCAAGAACTACATAGGATGGTTAGTTACATTCAGTTCAAAATCGTATCATATTTAGTAGGGTTGAATTTAGAATAGATTACACTTAACTTTGGAGCTGCTTTAACTTTAGTCCATATAATTTCAATTTTCTCAACATAATCCTCCATATTTGATAAGTTTTGGTACAATAACAAACATTTCATCGCAAAATAGCAAACATTTCGTCACAAAAAGGTCACTATTTGGGACAAAATATTTGTTGGACCAAATTTAAACACTTGGGGGTTGCATAATATCGTTGCGGTTTTTGATTTTTCAGTTTTTGTTTTCATTTTCTGTATTCATTAATATGAGAATACTCACTCCAGGAAATGAAAACAAAAGTCGCAACGTTAACAAGCGAACCCTTAATAAACTTGGGGGACTAAATTGAGAAAATTGAAGATATAGGGCTAACAAAATGGGCACTAAAGTTGGGAGGGTGAACAGTGTAATTTACTTTCAAATTTATATAAATGTTGATATATAGAGGATACCATATATGATGAATATGTAAAAAAAAAAAAACAATTTACAGGCTTGCAAGCTACTCAGAGTGGAAGATCTTTTATAACCTTTGCAAGGACAAGAATGGTATGCTGCAGAAAGATACAATTCGAGGTGTTTATGATGGAAGCTTGTTTGAGAAAATGGCCAAAGAGAAAGCTTCTGCTGGAAAATAAGCGTAAATTACGGCTATTAATTTACATATCTTGATCTTAGAAACCTCAGAAGGAATGATCTTGAATATTGTAACTTAAATTTAGATGTTCATGCACTGTTTAGCAATTTGTGAGTATTTGTTGATTGTTTTATTTGTATGATATGATATATTCTATTTTTTCGAACAAAAGATGTGATATATTCTTTTATTTTGTATTGAAATAATGACATAGTATGAAGATTTGATGTAAAGTTGTGGATTTTTAAATAAATGAATATACAAAAATTCTCTAAAGAGGGCGCCCTCTCTTTAATAAAGAGGGCCTCTGTTTGGCTGTCGGATTGTGTTTTCATTAAGGGCAGTGTTGTTCTTTTATAGTTTTTAAACACAATTCGACGGCCAAAACAGGAGCCCTCTCTTTAATAAAGAGATGGTGCCCTCTTTAGAGCCTGACTGAATGAATATATAATTCATCATTATTGAATCACAAAGCCGAGGTTGTGCAAGAAAGTTTTCAAGTACCTAGCAATTATGTGCTTGTTGACGTGGTACCTTTTAGTTAATGGAGCGGGTTATTTGTATGGGACTCACGCTCTTGGATACAGGAATCACATAATTTGAGGGTCTCAGGGATAGTTCTATTCAAATAACTTACTTCAGACCTAAGAATATGTATAAATAGACCATAAATATGTATAATAAATTCAAAAAAAATTCTCAAAATATGTATAAATAGACCCATAAGTCCAAAAAAAATATCAAAAATATGTATTAATAGATCCAACAAATAAATTTTGGAAGAGCTACTTCCGAACCCCTGCATACCCCTCCGAGAAATCCTGGATACGCTCTTCTCCATGAGTTAGAGGTATCATGTTAGCATACCACGTGGTATCCTCGATGCACCTAAGTTTCTCCTGAACCTACTGCTCCAAGTTTGCGATCCAATCCAAAAGTTATCAGGGGTTTGTCTTTGCAAAATGGCCCAACATATTGAGAGAATTCTATGATATGACCAAGGTGATGATTGAGAGAATTTAGTGATAGGAGGTTTGGTCGTGTGATATGACCAACTTCTGTGAGGGAAAGAAAGTCACGTGTAAAGTTGTCAGGTCACAAAAATCTAACTCATGTAACAAAACACTGGACTCTCCCATACTGAGACCAAAATATCATACATATAGTGATTAGTCAAATACTGAGAGAATTTTATGACACGACTTAGGCGATTTGGTCGTGTCATACAACCAACTTATGTGATGAAGAGGAAGTCATGTGTAAAGCTGTCAGGTCACAAAAATCATACTCAGGTAACAAAATATTGCACTCAATTGGATCCGTGGGTCACAAATATTATACCTACAGTGTTTTTGTAACTTTTGTTTAGATCTCCAAAAATTATACTCAGGTCCAGTCGCGTACTGATTTTGTTTAGTTTTCAAAATATATATGGATAAATAACACCTACACCCCCTCAACTATAACTAATTTTCAAATATGCCCCTAAACTAAAAAAATTCTACAAACATACCCCCTCAACTATTACATTTTTTTTAACTAACACCCCTTCCCTTAAGATGTTGTCCCAAAAACTAACATTTTTCTACCAGGTGACTAACTTATGCTACAAAAATATTGACAACATGATATTTTTATCACTCTCTTGAGCTATAAAAATTTTAAGACAAAATTATCCTTTGTTACACACATAATTGCTCTATACTACAGACCAAATTTTAGGCAATTTTATCATAAAATTTACAATTCTTCAATAGACGAGTAAAGATGTCATGTTAACACTTTTATATCATGTGTTGGTCAAACGGTACAAAAAGATTAGTTTTTGGACGGTGTTTGTGAAAGAAAAAAAAAAGAGTCATATAGTTGAGGGGGTCTCTTTGGTGAGCTTTTAAGGTTAGGGGGTTATTTAAAAAAGAGTCATATAGTTGAGGGGGTGTTAGTGTAATTATCTCAATAAATATTGTGTTTGGATTGTATCCATATTTAGGTTGTATTGTAGAATTCTTCCCAAAAATTATATTGGGCTTGTTTGGGACACTTACGTTTTGCGATTGCGATAGCTTTTTCATAGCTTTTGTCATAATCAATTAGGATAATTGTAGTGTTTGAGTAGTGTATTGTAAAAGTTGTTATGGTAACAAAATATATTATATAAGTGTTTGATTACCTAAATGAAAAAATGTTTTTCAGTATTCAAAAGACATTTGTACCCTTATTGTATCGTTATTATTTAGAGCAACTTCAGTGGTGTAGTTGCATAGGGTAAATTAGGGTAATTTATATATTGGTTGGCTGTAGTGGTGTAGCTTAAATGGTAAAATAGGGTACATTAGGCTAGCGAAACTTAAGTTTAGTATACGACTAACTTTTTTACCTTGTGGCCAAACAGCAGAGTCTCTGCCGGTTTAATATATGTATATGTATACATTTTCAATCTCTTAAGATGAAAAAAAAATGGTTAGTCGGCAATCAGTCAGCCGTTTAAGAAGAAAAAAAACAAAGGGCAATAAGTCAGCCGATTCATCACCGAACGACAAAGAGTCCACCGTTTGGGCTCCTACACCACTATGACCCTCTATCATTTCTTATGAGAAATTAGCTTAAGTTTACCCTATATTTATCTACACCGCTGTAGATTCTCTTAACACTAAACTATATCTAAAATTTAATTGATTATGTTGATATATAATACACTGACTGTTAATACGTAACAATTAGTTATATAACTAATCCATATATTGCATTAAGAAAATAATTATTTTAATAATATTAATAACATTCTTTGTTACTAAGAATACAATTAGTATCTAATTTATGAGTAATGATTGATACACATAAAATGTGCACTTAAAGATTTGGGTCATTCATTTTGGTGGGTCCCATTTATGCAGGCACAAGCTCCACCGAAATGAATGGCCCAGATCTTTATGTGCACATAGCATTACCCCTAATTAATAGTGTTCTATATTTAAACTAATCCATCTAATTTAGGGTGTATTATATTTAAATTAGAGTAAAACCGTAATTTTAAATGAAATCAATTTGTCCTAACTATAATAAAGTGGTAATATAAACACATGATAAGGGGTATATAAAGTACTCCTAATAATTTACTCAAAAGGTTCATTTATGAACCAGGAAACTCTTTTGTCCTATGTGTCGGTATGCTAACTCCTTTGTGTTGGTATGCTTGTGGTTTCTCTGAAAAGCTAAGGGTAAAAGCTATTTGGTTTAGATCGCAAATTTGAGAGTGATAGGCCAAAAGCTGGGGTCAGGTGGAATCGCAAAAAAATGCTTTCAAACCACGAATGAATTATTGCTCACCCAAAATTACACACAACAGTCATCCAATTTTTCTATTAGCCAATACAGTGGAACTCAGATTAAATGAGAATTAATTAATAGTGTAAAATCTTAGATCCCATTACATTAATCAATAAGAGAGTTGGATGAACAATGAATGAGCAATATTTAGGTGAGCAAAAATGCTCTCTCAAACTCAAACCACCATTGCTTTTGCGATCAGACTTTGCCAAACAGTCCAGCAATTGCAATGGGCCATTCAAACGCACGATAGGACTCTCAATCATGTTGCCCAAACACTCAAACAGTCGCATTGTCGTAAGAGAGCGTTTTTGCTCAACCATTATTCACTCAACTCTTTCACTGACCAATGCAGTAGGACTCATGATTTTATACTATTGATTAATTCTCATTTAATCCTGAATCTCATTGCATTGGTCGATAAGAAAGTTGGGTGAGCATTGAGTGAACAATTTTTGGGTGAACAAAAGGGTCAGTTTATTGTGAGAAGCTTCTCATATGAGAATGCATGGTTTAACCGTTGGATGAGAATTTAGCCATAGGATTCCCAAGAATCTGGAGATACATTTATTGCTAGATTTTCATCAACGGTTAAAACTCGTATTCTCATATAAGAAACTGCTCACTATAGACTTGCCCTGAAAAAAATACATTCATGGCATAAACTCATAATATTAGACTTGATAGTAATAAAAAAAAAAAAAAAAGCAAGTAGCTTCTAATATTAGAAAGTACTCCGCTTTTAAGTTTTAATCATTAAATGAAGATTATATTCATCCAACGATTAAAAGCTGTTTTCTTATATAAGAAACTGATTATAATACCATTATACAAAAAAAAAAAATAAATAAATAAATAAAAAATAAAAAATGAGAAAACACATCAATCTTTCCAAAAGTTGCCACGTGTACGTAGACTGCCTTTCACAAAACATAAAAAAAAAAAAAAAAAAAAAACAGCCACTTGTCAAGTTATGCCACATCCCGAATCTCCAATCTTCACCGACTCGTTTTCTCTCTCCTCAATGCTCCCTACTACAAAGCAAACCTCCTCCCCACCTCTCTCTCTCTCTCTCTCACTCTCTGTGTCTCTCCTAATCAAAAGAGTGAAAAATTCCATATCAATCAAAACCAGATCTAGGTTTGTCCAAAACAACACATCAAAACAAAACCAAAAAAAAAATGGCATTAGAATGGGTAGTTCTGAGCTACGTCGTAGGCGCAGAGGCAATCATGGTTCTCCTCCTCACCCTACCGGGCCTCGATCGTCTACGGACAGGTCTATCCTCCGTATCACGTAACCTCCTCAAACCCTTCCTCTCTGTCCTCCCCTTTTGTCTATTCCTCCTAATGGACATTTACTGGAAATACGAGAGTCGCCCGAGTTGCGAATCGCCGGGGTCGTGCTCCCCGACCGACCACCTACGTCACCAGAAATCGCTTATGAAGAGCCAGCGAAACGCGCTTTTGATTGCTGCGGCGATGGTCTTTTACTGGCTACTTTACGCTGTGACCCATTTGGTGGAAAAGATTGAGCGGTTGAATCAGAGGATGGAGAAGATTAAGTACGAGGATTGAATGATTATTGATTGATTGATTTTTGTGCTTTTTTGGTTAGTAGATCGATCGAGGGTTATGTTTCTGAATTGTAGTAGTAAGTAGATGTTTAAATCTTTAATTGTGTCGTGCTTTGTTATGTTTTTTAAAATTTCAATCAATATACAAGTTTCTTTTTTTTTTTTTTGGATGGATTGTGGGTTTTTGTACATTGATGTGTGTGAGAGAAATGTTCATGAATTATCACCAATAATGCTCTGCGTCTCAAATTTTGAATGAACTTCAACGTACTCAATGGTGTTTACTGTTTAGGCATGGATATTTGGCTAGGGCTGCGTGCTGCCCCGGGAAAATTTGTGGCCCCGAAAAACGGGCTTTGGTGTGGCCTCGACAAACGGGTCCCAAGCTTGGCCTCACTCGTACCTAAGCCCATAGACCCTCGCTTGGCCTGACTCGTACCTAAGCCCAAAGACCCTCGGACGAGCTATGGGTTCTTTCGTTCAAAGCCTGGCTTAAGACATGGGTTCTTTCATTCAAAGCCTGACCCGAGATCCACGTCCAATAGCCTGAGCCCGAAACCCAAGCCCGGAATGGGTTCTTTCAATCAAAGCCTGACCCAAGATCCACGTCCAATAGCCAGAGCCCAAAACCGTCCGAAGCCCACCCGCCCCCCAAGTTATTAGTTAACCCCTAAATACCACCTTGTTGCAAAATTAGCCCGTCTGCCAGCCCACTTAACTAGGTCCAACAACAAATATTTTGTTACAAAACAACAAACCTTCGGTCCCTATAGACCACTTGTGTAACAAAATATTATTATAAAGCTTCTCTTAATGACCCTTTTCACCAATTTTTTTCCCTTTTTGTGTATACCATATTTAAACACTTTCAAGTTTTGGAGGACTAAACTGAAAGAATTGGAAGGACTAAATTGAAATCAGCCCTAAATTTGAGAGTGCAATGTGCAGCTTACCCTTGCAATGAGTTAACAGAGAAGAAAGCCAATGCCATCACAAGGTTGTCACTGCCATGGATAGAAAGTTGTGGATATTTAATAGTCAAAAACACAACTTAAGAAACATATAGAGAGAATGAAAAACACATCCCTAAATACCGGCTGCAAATAATCGTATTATTGAAAATAATTTGTACTGAAATAGTATAAAATCGTGAGGAAAATAATAAATAGACCAATAACCTTCCAACATCTGTTAATTATATGAACAAATTTGAATGGAGAAGGCACAAGAGGGGGAAAAATAATAAAAAGGCCTAATGAATTTGTACATTTCAGTATATCTTCTAGGTAACGGAAAGAAAGAACATACAGATACAGTTGTGGTAGTGCAAATGAGAACTATGGGGTTGGTACACAAACAAGAGTACATGCAGCATCTTTTGTTGTACATGTGGGTGTACAGAGAAATTTTGGTGGGTGTTTCAAGTAAACTCCCCACAAAGGGTTTATAGATGATGAAATTATGCCACAATCTTCCAACTCCAAACTGGTAGAGGCCCTCAAAACCACAACAATTGAGAGTCTCAAAGGAGTTGCCAGTCATCCTCCTGTGTATCGCCCTCTGTACCGCCCGTGGGCCCCACATCGAAGGAGTCGTCTTGCTGGACCCCACCACTGTTAGTCAGAATGTCATGGTGACCATCTTGCTTTGGCGAATTCCGGGTACGAGTAACTGTAAATAATGGAGCACCGTTGGATTGTTCTGCTAGCTTCGAAGCCCGATCACAAAAATCATCAAAATCATCTGGTAATAACCAGAAAAAGAGATTAGAAATGCTTTGGTCAAGAAGTGCTTTTTCATCGTCGCCTATGATGAATGATATGCAGTCTAGAATAGCCAAACATACCTTTGTCTCGGCAGTAAAACCCGATTGCCAGTGATGGATCGAGTGAGTCGAGGGGGATATGGCGTACTACACTACAACCATTTTCAAAGAAGAAAAGGGAAAAACATAAAAGGAATGAACAGAGAGAAGATTAGAAATGAACCCAAGTACACAGAAGCAAGAAAAAGAAGACAAACTAAATCGAATACGTAATATTGTGGCAAACTATGTAGCTCGTTGGGTGCTGTGTCGGCGTAAGACACAGGCCACTACGTGTTGGACACGGGAAAAACGTTGCTAATTTTTATTTAACACTGAACACACGCTGGACACCGGCTAATACGTCCGGACACGTGATTGGCATGGCACGGTGGCCTCTCATTAGAAAAGTTTTAAAAAACATGAGGTAAAATTCTTTATATAATACGATAGGAGATAAGCAATTGGTTGGTTTGAGAATTTAGGACACGGGAGTAAACAAGGTATATCGTATATGGTATCTAAGAAATATATCCTAGCCCCGTCCGTATCCAACAGTTTTTGGAATTTCCTTTGTCGTTGTGTCCGTATCATGTCATATCCGTATCCCTGCTACATAGGTGGCAAACTAAAAGAATAAGAAAATAAACCGGACACCGAATAGTGAGGCAACTAAACCGTCACCACAAAAACTTACTTGCAGTGGTACGATGAAGTATCAGCTTCTAGATTATCCCTCCTGACATCAGCAACCTGATAATGCACCAGCATTTTAAAAAAATAGTTAATGCACCAGCATTAGAAATATAGTTCATCATATACTCATCTAACACATAAGAAACAGTACATAACAAAAATACAAGGACCTGACAAAATTCTGTATTAAAAGCACATTAACAGACAACAGTATGTATATGTGCACCGAAATATGCACAGAATTTGTGCACTGAAATGATCCGGTCCACTCATTTCGGTGGCCCCCACACTGAAATGTGCAGGACCTACTGAAATGAGTAGCCCGGATCATTTCGGTGCACAAATTCGGTGCATGTAGCATTGTTCAACAGACAAAGAACATCTAAGAAAAACAAGTTAAAATAGAAGAAAGCCAACAATGACAAGAAAAATGCCAGGACAAGCATTA
Source organism: Hydrangea macrophylla (assembly GCA_033977485.1). Taxonomy (NCBI): domain Eukaryota; kingdom Viridiplantae; phylum Streptophyta; class Magnoliopsida; order Cornales; family Hydrangeaceae; genus Hydrangea; species Hydrangea macrophylla. Next base: position 23,669,617 of record CM066987.1, on the reverse strand, counting down.
GAAACAACCACAAAGATTATAAATTTATAAGTCATCAGGTCTGAATCATCATTAAAGGAAAACCAGACGGGCTTGCAGAGAGAATAACATCTTAATTTTTTATTCAAAGAAAACAAGATTTTTCAACAAAAAAAAAAAATAAATAAATAAATAAATAAATCAGAGGATATTTGACAAACACAGAGCCAATCATTTTACCTAACTTGGCAATTATTTTAGAGCTGTCTTTGAGAGAGTGATATCTGCATTCTGTCATGGGTCACTGAACCATCATTTTGATTCTTGATAGCTAATTAAAGTGCATCACAATGTACTAAAAGAAATAAATGTGATCCTTCACAATTTCTACAAATTAATGGGGCTACTTTCCAAAATATAAACCTCAACCTATCCAGGTGATATGTCTTCATGTAAGCTGTAAGAACCAAGACACGTTTGAATATTTTTTTTATTAAAGACTCACCTCATATTAATAAGATTTTTGTAAGCAACATAATGTCAGCGACTCAGCAATCAAACAAAGCATACAATCAATCATAATAGAGAAGTACCAATAAAATGCCTACATATGTGACACGGTCTATATCAATAAATGTCTTCAGGTTAAAACCATCGTCAAAGCACCTATGTTCATAATATGTGTATACACCGTGCTCTGACACGCACAAATATGTACGCATGATTCAAAGATGATCATCTGAATCACTAATGTCGCAGTAGAGCTTTTTTAACGTTCATTATTGTTTAGGAAGTCACTTGAAAACATGCACATATTCATACAGTTACTGAATGTATTAATAAGTGATTGTTTAAAAGCTATGACCGTTTGGATTAGCTCTTTACAGCGTTTTTACAAAATCTGAATCCTTAATGTCGCAGTAGAGCTTTTTTAACGTTCATTATTGTTTAGGAAGTCACTTGAAAACATGCACATATTCATACAGTTACTGAATGTATTAATAAGTGATTGTTTAAAAGCTATGACCGTTTGGATTAGCTCTTTACAGCGTTTTTACAAAATCTGAATCCTTCTTAAAGCTGAAAACAGTTTTTGTGAAAAGCTTCAATTTGTAGCTTTTTAAAAAATCTCTTCTCCAAAAAGTCATTACTTTAAAAGCTAACCCAAATGGGCTCCACGTATGGTAAACACCAAGTTAGTATTATACTATACCGGCTGAACTTCGTGCGGATCAAGATAAAATGCTTTTTCATCTTGAAAACCAACAATGTACGTTGAAACACCAGGTCTACCACCCAATATGCCAAGGCTCTGGGGAAAGGTGAATGTATCTCCCAACAATGGAATGTACCTGACAAAAATTTGTAAATTAATTCAGTCAATATAGAAGCCAGTTACTTGAATACAAGTTCTATATTATCAATTTCACCATGCCATAGAATACATCTAGGTCTACAAATTTAACATTTAATCACGATGCATCAACATAAGTATAACAATCACGTATACACCTATACGTCTCCTATGTTTCTGAACCTTCTACATTACCTCCAATTTCCCCTCACTCTAATCTTTTACCAAAGAAAAATGATAAACTTTTCTACAGTTATATTTTAGAAGACTCTTTTACTGTGTTGAATTCGGAACAAGGTAGAAAAACTGTTATGATCTTCATATTCTTTTCCAACTGGACAATGCCTTGCCCCAAACTAGTTAGAACCAGATAGTCTATACATTGTGATGCGTTTGGCATCTTCGAAATGAATTAAATTGTATTTGATTATTTTTTTAAAAAAAAAATCGGCAGTGTTGACAATACCCGAACATATAATTTTGTGCAATATGCTAGTATAGAATACGGTGACACCCAAAATTATACAACTTCCGAAAAACATATAATTTTGATTATGTTTATATACGAGATCAAGGCACGACATTATTTCCAAAACCCAATATTTTCCATTTTGGTTGACAACCACACCTTTAGTTTTGTGCTATGAAACGCACTCTTCAAAAATGCCGCCACACCCGCACTTAGTGCGCACTCGTATTGGGTGCTCTGTAGATTCTTTGAGTTCTTTTGGAGCGTGGCTTGGGCTTTTTTGTAGCGTTCTTTTGAAAATGAACACAAGTTCTTTATACAATTTTGAAAACTGTGAGGGTTTAAAAGATAAATAATAGAAAATAATAATAGCAATTACCTAGGGAATACACTAATGCACTAATAGTTATAAAATAATTTGTATATACTACTATCTGAAAGTATATTTTTAATATTTTATCCAAGTGCTCCTGCCGCACCCTTACCCTTACCCTCACTTTTGAAAAACCCGCACCCGCACCCGCACCGGTGCTTCCTAGGTTTTGTGCAATCTGAGTTAGTTTGTGATGTGCAAGATAAATGCATAAAGGTATAACACGTAAGCAAGGTTAGTTTCAGGTGGAACAACTAGCTCTGTCACGCGCGGATGTAGGTGGGGGTGATAGTGCATACTCTCGTGTCTAAGGAGTTCGTTTATCTATGATGTGTTTTCCGTTTTTTGTGCTTTAGTGTTTTCTCCTTTTCCTTTAACTATGGCATTGATTGACATGCCTTGCACTCTCCATGTACTTTTCCATTTTATTTGTGGTATATAAATGAAGGCAACCCTTCTTCTTTGGCATGCCTATAGTTTCTTTTCTCCCTTCTTGGCACATTATTTTGTTTCATAATATTTTGTGATAGGCATGGCTAGGTCCAGCTCTTCTAGTGCTTCCTCAGAACGACCATCTCTTTCTTCCATGTTTGGTGATGCGGAAAATGGTTGGAGAGGCGTGAAGGTGCATTCCTGGTATTTTGAGTGTTTAGAACGTGCATACAGTTCTTATCCTGCCACCTTTGTTGGATTAGAGCTAAATGGGCGAAAAGGAAGCTCTTTGGCAACAATCTCCACAAGTTCTTGCTTAATCTCCAACAGCTCCTACTCTAAATCAAGCAGGTTCCGCTCTTCAAACTCAAAGATGGCTAAATCACGACAGTCCGGCGGCAATAGCCTCTACCGCCATGACAAAATATTTTTGCATCTTTTGATAGACGGTAAAGCCTCCAAACGACGAACAACAACGCTCTTCCTACGAAGCACAATTTTAAAAATAGAATACTTAAGCTCCATATCCTGCAAGTGATGGAGCAGCCATTGTACCGCCTCTATCGTGGCATAGATTTTCGGGAAGCAAACAATATACAAGTTCTCATCAGTATTCGACATGGTTGCCCACGAAAGGTACTTCAAGACATAACCTAGGTGTGTCAACAAAGTCAACTGTTCTGCATTGCGAGCAATAAAACCAACAAAGGTGGCAGGACAAGAACTGTGCGGACGTTATAAACACTCAAAATACCAAGATCGCACCTTCATGCCTCGCCAACCATCTTCCGCGTCACCAAACATGGAAGGAAGAGAGGTTCGTTCAGAGGAAACACCAGAAGAGCTAGACCCAGCCATGCCTATCACCAGAAAAAAGAAAGAGGAAGAAGAACGTGCCAAGAAGGGAGAAAAGAAACCATAAGCATGCCAAAGAACAAGGGTTGCATTCATTTATACACCACAAGTAAAACGGAAAAGTACACGGAGAGTACAAGGCATGTCAATCAATGTCATAGTTGAAGGAAAAGGAGAAAACACCAAACCACAAAAAATGGAAAATAAATCAATCACCATAGATAAAAGAGCCCCCCAGACACGAGAGTATGCACCGTCACCCCACCAACATCCACGCGTGACAGAGCAAATTGTTCATCCGCTATGGCACTACCAAATTCTCCTTCAGCTCTCCCTAGCTCAGCCATACACTCTCGCTCATTTTCTCTGTGTACTTCCATACCATCTCCCCACTCAGGGGACTGATCATTTCCTCTCCTCCTATGTTCACGAATTCACGCTTTAGCTGAACCCTAAGAGCCTGAAGTGCTTGGGTGCCTTCTGCACAAGCAATAGTCCAGAAGTCCCTTTAGCCTGATGCATCCAAAAAGCGGTACTTCCAAACAGCAAGGACCACAAAATCAATCAACCAAGTCACATGCAAACCATGCACTCGCAAGTCGTCCAGAGACACGCACAAATCATCAAAGTAGCTAAAAAAGAAGCATCACCAAAAGTGGCCTCTCGCATGCCTCTTACAAGTTGGGTCAGCTCATGCGCATGAAGATACGAAAGTTCAACTAACGTTCCAAGACACTCCGCATCTAAGTTGCACAAAACGGGAGAGGGGACGGGACGGGAGCGGGAGCGGGAGCGGGAGCGGGGGCGGGGGCGGAAAAGCGCTAAACTTTACGAGGTTTCAAAGGTTTCCCTTGAGCGGGGCGGGAGCAGAAGCGGGGTTGGGAGTGGGAGTGGGGGCGTGGAGCGTGACCACTTTTAAAGATTCCTGCTTCTAAGCTCCGCATACACCTTCTCTAAGAAATGGTGAAGTTGTTCCACCAACTTGATACCATGCCAAATGTGAGCGCTCTCCGGCAAGTCACCAAACTTCTCTGGAAGAACAAAGACCAAATGACCTTCCACAGAAGAATCAGAAAAAGAAAGACCAGACATGGTGCAAATAATCTTGGGCATATACTTTTGAATAAAACACAGCCATGCTTATACAAGGCAACATCATTGAAAGAAGTCTGCTAAAAAATGATACGCTATCAGGCTAGCAATGGACCAACGCTCAGACCTAAGCTCTAGGGATGTCAATGTTTGAGTTCTTTTGTGATGTGTGAGATAAATGCAGAAAGGTATAACATGCAAGCAAGGTTAGTGCCAGGTGGAACAACTAGTGGAATGTTAAATGGAATGAATATGAGAGTAAGATGAGTAGTAAGATATAAAATATAGCAGTAATGATAGGACTCGGAGAGTGTTGGCTCAGGTGAAAACCAAAGTAGCCCCAAATAAGAGAGAGAGAGAGAGAGAGAGAGAGAGAGAGCATTAAGTATTCGAGTCTTGGGTACGGAATGATGGGTACTAATAGTGTCTGGAGTGGGTTATCTGGGTATCGGAATAGGGCAAAATGGTAGTTTTAGTATCGGGGTAAAGCATAAGGGTGGCTGAGTGTCAAGTGGGAATGTTGAATATGGGGGACAATGGGAGGTTTTGCGGAGGAACTTAGAGTAAATGCAAGAGTAAAATGGCTTTTCAACTAAGTTGCTCTGCATGGGATTGGGTTGTTGGATGCATTGAATGAGACTGGTATTTATACAGAGGATTGTGAGGGGTTACGAGGGTTCTTGTCTTAACTTGAGGAGCTGAGTTGGCCTCTTCTGAGCGGTGATATGTTTAAGGTAGTTGGGGGACTTAAATGAGATTAGGACAAACCAAGGGGGCAAGTCATATAAGAGAGAGGTGTTCTCACTTTGGTGATAAGTCAATGCAATAGGTCGGTCAAAGGGGGACGGTATTTTATTGGTGTAGAGTGCTAAGCAAAGAGTATTGTCGCTTGGAGTGACAGCTCAATATTGCGTATTGGTCAAGGGGAAAATGGTCTCTAATGGTGTAGAAGGTTAAGCAATGGGATTCTCGAGACCATGCTGTTGTGGTTTCTAGAGGGTTAAGTGAGGGTGAGTACCAAAGCTAAGGCCATTGGGCAGACCCATAAGCAAAGGGGATATCGAGACAATGCTATTGGCTCGCAGAATATCCAGCGATGTTGGAATGACTAGGTAATATGAGAGTCAAAGGTTTCAACTAGTCTTGCGGTCACCGACTTCTTTGGTTGGTTGTGAGGCTAGAGGGGCAGAGCGCACGAAAGTAGTCACGTTTCTCTTTATCTCTTTGGGACTTAACCCTAACTTTGCCCGTGAGGCATTAGTTTAGGGAGATGCCTTTGGTCCTAGTCATAAGCTACCGAGATCCCAAGGGACATGGCCACCCTTTGGTACTGCTTCCGGACCAAGGGTGGGCACTCCGTGTCATGTGTGTGTTTGTGTGATTATAGTATAGAGTGGAGACTTAGCGAGGAGGGGAGTAGATTTGGATTTTTCGGATCCAACCAAGTGGAGGTTGGCAATTGTGGGAGTTCCATTATTAATATTTCACGAATGGTGAGTGGACATGTGTCAATTGATATGGCGCATAATACCGGTGATGTTGGAGACACATGTATCTTGTGGTGACGTGTAAGTGACACATGTACAATTGTTTAGTATTATCTACAGTAGTCTAACTTAATATTTTTGTCAAGCATGGGCCCATGAACAGTCAGTGGGGAATCGTGCAGGAGTTCAGTCAATAAAACCCAACACATCTTGCATACTTAAGGCCCTGGTTGGTTCATGGATCTCACAAGGGAAAAGAAAAGAAAACATTGAGGAAAACACTTTTCGATGTTTAGTGCATAACGAAAACAGTGAGGACAATAGGAAGGGAAAGCAAGTGTTACAAATAAATTAAAACTTTTGGATGCAAGTCACTCTAATTCCCTCTTTGCTTGAATTCTTATCATATTTTGAATTTTTAATATTTTGTTACTTAACGAGAGAAGAAAGCAAAAGCGGAAACATTAAGGGTTTTCCTATACTTTATCCTTTCCATTCGATAAATCTGCAAACCAAAATGCTGGCTTGAACTTGCTTTCCTTGTACGCTAATTGGAATAAATTGTGCGTTCAAACTGGTACATCACAATCTAAAGGAACATTTGTAGTGCTAAAGCCTTCTCCTTTTTCTCATTTTCATTCACAAGAACAAAGGGGCCATAATGGTATTATGGTTAAAACTCAGTAAGTATGTGATTTTGGTTAGTATGAGAATAGCCCTCTATCAATTACGTTTAGGTGCTATAAAACCGCAGTGACTCAAAACAAACAAGTTAGTCTAGATCATATGTACAATCGTCTTTCATAACCTTGATCCCCAGATGAGGGACGCAAGCACTGTCCAAAGTTGTGGTGGTGGGGGAGATCCAAACAATATAGCTACAGCCAACAACATTAATTTTTTGGGATGCTCAGTGCCACGTAAACGGTCACACTTTTCTTATAATGAACAAGCAACTGAATTATCACCGCTTAACCCATAATTAATGGTTCTTTCTTTCGATTCTTGGTCGTTGGAATTAATCATTGTTGTCAAATCATGAATTGATTTTCCAAAATTATAATTTGTGAGTCTGATCGAATCATTAATAGTAAAGTTCACTTTTCCTAGAAAAAAGATACAATTATACATGTTATACTATATTCAGTATTAAATACACGTCCAACGCTTAAAATGAACTAAATAATAACTTAATAAAAGTCCCATGCAATATCAAGGCTCAAAATGTTTACAAGTTTTCCAGTTAAAATTTAAAACTTTAGAGGTCAAAATTACGAAAATCATATCAAATTGTCTGAAACGATGAGTTTCATTGACAGATTACAACTCAATGAATACTTGAATAGCTTATATACCATCCAGTAAAATAGTACCCCAAACTAGGTTCCAAAATTCTTCTATGAACTATCATCGAGACAAGCATCAAAACATTACATACCTAGGATTGATTTTGTCAAGCCCAAGAACCAAAGGAACCAACAAAAGAAGAGGTGTCCAACCAATTTGGCCTCTCGAGAACTCCAAACAATGTCTAGAAGCATCTTCAATGCAAACAACTGGAGCGCCACCTCTCTCCCCATCTTCATCTCCAGAAACAATATATATAGCCATAGGCAATGGCTGGTATTCAAGCTCACCCTCCTCTCTGTTACTGCGGACTAGAGTTTCCCAGGTGCGACACATGGCATATGGGCCCACCCATGATCCAGCAGCAAGATTATACCCCTTTCCAGCTTCAAGAAGATTGTGGATAGAGAAAGGTGATTCACCAGAATCACCAAAGAGGTGCAATATCTCAATATAATCTTGATCAAGTGGCTGCATGGCAAGAAATCCAGCGATATAAGCATACCCACAGGGCAATACAATGCAGATAACAGCACTATGCCCCAGATTGATCAGATTGTAATATTAGAACTTCAAAAAAAAGAGTAGATAATTAAGGTCAAACGTGATCAAATCATGAATTGGGTTGCCAAAATTATGAATCGTGAATTGTAAGATTCAATTCTTTTTAAAAAAGAAGCATAATAATACCATATAGGTCATACATATATACACAGTTGTACAATACTTAAAATGGAAGGGAAAAAAAACGCAAGTTCCATCCAATATCAAGGCTCTCCATGGCCCATGCCACGCTCATACCAGGTACGAATCTTGTCTCCCTCCCCTCTGCCCTACACTTATGTCCTAGCACGAGACTACTACACCAAATGATAAAACAGGGGTTGAAAATGCAATATCCCAATATTTTGACATGTGATTATGACATCGTAATGTGCATTATATGGTAATGACATGAATATTTATGTGAATTGCATACTTAATCTTATTATCAAGTGATGGAAGGAAATTAAGAGTTGATAAACTCTTGTTATGCATTACACATGGCAATCTATTTGGCATTTGCATATTTTGAAAGACATGGAATTATTTGATGCCTTGCATTGGATACATATTTGATGTTAAATGTTGAATTGCTAGACAAGGGCATAAATGATAGGAGTAAAAAGAATACATTTTCGTAACTAGTAGGTGAATTAGCAATTCACGAGAACTAGAGAACCTATTGTCTAATTAGTAAGGAATATAGTAGGTGAAAGTGTAATTTAGGAGACTTGATCTCTAAAATTTGGTAGAATTTTCCTAATCAAGATTAATTACCTTATTGAGATTAATTAGCTTAATGATGATTAATTAGTTAATTAGCCTAATCAAGGTGCTAGCTTAAATTACCTAAAGCTAGTAGGTGGTCGAGTAGGAGTTGTTGGGCCATATTTGGCTAAGTCCATGTGTAGGAGTTGTTGGGCTATATTTGGCTAAGTCCATGTGTATTCAAGTGGGCAAAAGAGAGACATGAAAGAATAACTAGTTAAATAATATAGACATCTTTTTGAGGTGCTTGTCTGTACACAAGCAAGTAGGTGCAAAGAAGAAAGAGAAAAACAAGAGAGAAAAGAAGGAAACCAAAGGGAAAAGGGTGCTAGGGAGATTTCTATCTCAAATTGAAGCTAGATTTGAGAAACTAAGGGTAAGAGGATTCTTTCTATGTGATTTAATTTCATCTCCATAGAGATTTGATGGATTAATTAAAAGAATTCATATTGATATGCTATGGAATCTTATATAACTTGTAGGAGTTTGAAAATGAGTGTTATATCTTGTCAATTCTATATCCAGAGCAAGGTGAGTAACCTATATCTTTGAGGAAACTTTTCAAGTAATGAAATTGTGGCATATAAATGATTTACTTTCAATTCATGAATTATGTTGTATATCATGATTAACTATATGTGAAAGATATAGAAAGGATTATGTTGTTGGAATCATGCTTATGTGATTATGTAGTTGAAGAAGCGATTGTTCTACCACTACAAAGAGAAAGCTCCAAAAGAGTATCTAGAAAAGCCTTCTAAGCCTTGAGTGTTCAATACGCCTTGTATAGGGTATTGCATAGCTCGGAACAAGGATAAAGGGTGCCATTACGGGCACGGGGTAGTGAGACGAACAGAAGCTTCGGAGATAAATACTAACTTGGTTGTGATTCATTATTTTACGTTGAATTGCACATCACATGTTTAAATGATATATACACGAAGTTATGTCAAAGAGCATGTTATTCACTGAGCTTCGGCTCATATGGTTATTGTATAACCATTTCAAGTGAAAGGAAAGAGAAGGAGAAAGAGAAATAGAGGAAGAAAGAGGAGAACAAGTGTTTAATGTGCATATTGTATATGCGTAGTTGATGTAGTAGTTCGGAACTAAAGGACTTGCAAATTATGTTGTGTTAAGTGAGCATGTGTAGGACTTGATGTATAAGACTCTTATGTTCATGTATGAAAGGTTTTGGCAAGTGCTTTAGGTATTCAAACATGTTTAATTGCTTAGATGTTCATGGCTAGAGTTGCGGATAGAAGCTATTTCGATCGATCGAAATACACACTGTTTTAATTGGTTCAAAACGACGACTTTTACGGAAACAGACATAACTTTTTCTAGGAATTTTGAAATCGTGCGTTGTTTTCAACGTTGAAACCTAGACTCAAACGGCTATCTTTTGGTTTAAAATCCAATTCAAAATTTCAAATTCTTATTATACCCTTGGGGCTAAACACTTACAAATGTGGTTTAAATGGGAGTCTATTTGAACGTTATTAACATAGATCAAGCCTCGGTGACATGTCACGAACCCTCGTGCCATACTTAGTGGATTTGGGTCGTGCCAGAAAGTTTTACACTTAAATCTCCCAAATTCTTGATTATATATCGTGAATCGTATTGGGTTGTATGAAACTTGAATAGACCTGTGAATCGACGGATTCCAACAACCATGATGCAGATTACTCAATAGGAGGAAATAAATGACAAGATAATCACATCTTATACCCCTTTCTCACCTTTTGCAAAGGCTTTCTCCAAGATCTCCCTGATCGACGAAAGAGTAATGCCTGTACATAGAGAAATCAATTATTCAGTAATTATTTACACGAGAGAATAGCTACAAATACAACAAGATTTACCTCTCCTACGACATAAAGATAACAAAATTGAATGCTTATCAGAAACATATTTGACAACATGGTTGTCAAAGCATGAATCGAACGGTGTATCGGTTCGCAAAAATTATGAATCGTGGATCGCATAAAACTGTGAATGGTTAGATTCAAGTTTTTAGAAAATTACTTTTTACACATACAAACGGATGTACAATGCTTGAAATGAATCGAAACAACAATTAAACCTAAGTTTCATACAATATCAAGATTCAAAATGTTGGAAGTTTTCCTCTCAAAACTTGAAGTAAAAATTATGAAACATGAATCATATCGCGTGTACGAAACTTGAATGGACTTGCGAATCGACCGACTCAAACCACCTACAGAAATAAAAGAAGAAACAAAAAATAACTAAACCCTATACCTGAGCAACAAGCATCTGACTACTTCGAACCATGCAACCCCAATTTACATCACTCGTATACTTTGTATCTCCAATAGAAGCAAAGCCTGCAAATTAACAAACACAAAATCCATTCATATGCATCATTATGAATTGCTAAAGTTTTCCATTCATTATAGAAATCCAGAAATGATATACAATTCATATAACAAACCTTTACGATATGTCATCAAAATTCTAGATGAGAAGTCTTCAACAAATGCAACAAACCCATCACTATTAGCAGGATCTCCGGATGAATCTTCCAGAGAAATTTTATAGCACACACCCAGAAGCCATATATCACTAGTTGAAAGAGATAAGCTGTTCTTGTTTAGCCCTAATACACGCTCTTGAAGTCTCCTCATTGAACCAATATTCATCACTCTCCTCACAGCTGATGTCCAACCATGGCTTCTAGTGCTTAATGCCTTCTTTCCGCAACTTTTTGACTCACCGTATGTTTCAAAGATTGAGAAAGGCGAAGCGAGAATGCTCGACCACACGGAAGTCTGGTAGGGCTTACTCTCACTGGATCCTGGCTCCGAAAAAATGGGTCCAGGAATCCCACTTGGAAAATCAGTAGAACTCTTACTAGAATATTTTGAATTACAAGTCCTGTCACGAAATCCCTTCATTACCTAGTCAGAACGCAGCATAAATTAAGAGATCCAATCATGGGAACAACTTGAATTTGGAGCTTGATCAGCAAGGGAAGGAGGGAAACTATGAATCACTTCCACAAGGAAACCAAGAAACCTGGAAACACATGGGAAAGAATAATAGTCAAGCTCATTCATCATAGTCAGAACATCTTCAAGTCGAAAAGGATAGTGAATTCCTTATCATGTGAAGGTATAGGCAAAGAGTGATCCCAACACACTCGGAACTTATATGGCCTGAGGTGATTCATGCCACACATTACCGCAAACACAAGAATTCTTTATGCATAAATACATTTATACTTGTGTGTGTGTGAGAGAGAGAGAGAGATTCGACATGTAGCAAACTATTTTGTGTGATACGCACACATGGATACTCGTAAAAGTGGCAACAATCAAGAACTGAAAATGTGAAAAGCTAGTGAATTCCTAATGATTTTACTCTCCGTTTTTTGGATGTAAAATATTTTCCAGAAAAATGCTTTTACCTTGTCCGGATAAGTAAATGGTTTTTTTTTCCGAAAAACATTTTACATCAAAGCAAACGGATTAATATTTATTATCTACGCTATGTAAAACTATACTTAAAGCATTTGTGCCCCCACTAATTTTTACTTTGCCCCTTTTAAACTAAGAAATCTCTCACTTTGGTACCTAAAATTTTCTAACTTGCACTTAAATAAATAGTATCAGGATTTAAATCAGTTAGCCTCAAATATTTAAATCCTTAGAGAAACCCCTTTTGAACCCACAAGATTCTTTGTTTTATAAGTAAAACTGGTTAGAAATTAGAAAAAAATAAAAAAATAAAAATTTGTTACCGCACTGAACCATCTATGTGTGAAATCCACATATCAACTATACAACTTTTTTAAATCCCTAGAAGCCAAAATAGTGAGTGAGTGTGAGGGGCCCTAAATGACTCGCTAGCTAGCGCTGGCGATTCAAAGGCTCTCTCTCTCTCTCTCTCTCTCTCTCTCTCTCTCTCAAGGCAAAACTCAAAACGGTACAAAGAGGGGAAACTCACCTGGAGTTGCCGAATTCGTCGTCGCCGTTGTCGTTATTGTCGCCGGAGTGGGTGCCAATTTGGGTCTGGAAAAACTCTCTCTCACCCCTCCCTCTCTCTCTCTCTCTCTCTCTCTCTCTATTATCGTGAATTTTAGGTTTGGAGAAGTGAATAATTTGTGGGTAGTAGTAGTATTTACTATTTAGGGTAAATTACACGAACAGCCCCTAAACTCTAACCCGTTTTCACTAAGACCTCCCCTGAACAAATGACTCCCTCATCTACTAGAAGAGTAATGATATGCTTCATTGCTTCCCAAATCAAAAATCCCAAATACCAATTCAAATAATGTGACACCAATCAAAATTCGGTGAATCTATTGATCACTAATGAGTCATTTCAGCACTCTTCAATCAAACTTCAGTGGACCCAATATCACATCATTTGTGATGGAGATTTGGATTTGGAAAGCATAACTTTGCTCCTATCAAAAATAAAAAATCCTAATCGAAAGTTGTCAAATGACCAATTTGCCTATATACACCAAAAAAATCCTCTCCAACCAAACACACATTTGATATTCCTACCAAAAAAACTTTGCCAAACATACTTTATTCTCTCTCCCTCTCTCTCTCTCTCTATATATATATATATGCAAACCCTATTAAACTCTCCTACAACCTTACATAGCCGTTGCAGTGACCCTCTTTTATCCCCTCATTAAAATTATTTTGAAATAGAAGATAAAACATGAAATTTAATCATGGGCTATATTAATCGCTTAAACGCACTAGGCAGTCGTTCACATTACTAACCAAGTATTAGTATTGTTAAAAAAAAAATTTAAATACATTTTATACCCTTGCAGTTTTGTCGTATGTATAAGCTTGGTCCCTATAATTTACAAAGTGTCACTTTAGTCCATGTAGTTTCATATGTGTCAAATAAATCCAATAAATCCTTTAGTAACGAATAATTTTGTCACTAAAAGTAAAAATTTTGACACAAAAAGTGTTTGATGGACTAAAATGACACACTTATGAATATAAGGACTAAAATGACACTTTCTAAACTACAGGGACCATAGACACAAAGGACAAACTAGGAGGATGTAAAATGTAGTTAAGCCTAAATAAATATTATAATTTGAAATTGACCGACAAAAAGTGACATTTATGTACTAATCTTTGATTATAGATATTTAGATAACCTGTTAGGCTCTCCAGTGCACTGGAGTTTTTATCCTAAAAAATCGTAGGTCAGCAGGGCAGCCCGTGGTTATTTTAGGCTAAAAACTTCAGTGCACTGGAGAGCCTTTTCCTATAGATAACTATTGACATTAAGTTTTTAAAGACTAAAGTATTTATAGTGATAGGAAATAAAGACAAAGTGGGTGGTTTAAGTAAGATAGAGAGTCTGTTGAAGTAAGTAGTATAAAAGAGCTCACCACATTAGCCAGGTGGGGATTTTGTGTCATGAACAGCCAATTTAAAAGGCCAAATATTGGGGAGGTTATGGCATTGCTTAGACTTTGAGTATTTGGTAGGAGAGTTTGGACGTGTCTAAAAGATTCTCAAGTAGTCCGCTCATTCTAGAAGAGTTCACAATGGTTTGGATAAATCTAAAATATTTTGGTATGCGTTTAGAGATGTAAAATGATGTGCAAGAGTCTAGTGAAGTTTAGAAGAATAGGAACAAGCGTGGAAGACTGAGAAAGATTTGTTAGATTCTAAGAGCGTTGACTATATAACCTAGTAAATAAGTGTAGAGAATGATGGAGTTCAAGAGTGGTGAAAGACTCTAGAGTCTAGTAAACTAGTCAATAACTCGTGCTATACACGCGTTGTACCGAGGTTGACTAAATTAGAAAATAGCTAGTTATCCCAAAAATAAAATGATGCCGTAACTTAGCTTAGCAACTCAGGTACTACTGTCTGGAAAAAAGTAAACACAAAAAAAAAACTTTTGGCATGAAAAATTTCTAGGAATAACAAGTTTTTATTTATTGAGCCATGTGACCGTAGAGAATATCATAATTTAGTGAGAGCGATTGTGATATCCCACATGGCCACATGTGATATCTCAAGTTTCTAAATTTCACATAGTTTTTTTTTGCTAAGCAAATTTTACGTGCGTAAATTTGTTAAGAGTTTTCATAATAATGTAGTTATATTATTTTAATTAATTAGTTTAGTTTGTATCATACATGTGTGTATATTTGAAAATATATATATTTATACAAATTTGATATTAATGAGATTTAATATAGTTCAAAAAGAGATAAGATAAGGAGAGAGAGAGAGATTATACATGTATATCTTATTAATTCTAGAGATAGAAAACAGGGGAAAAAAAACAAAAACAAAAACAAAACAAAACTGTCACGTGGCAAAACTTTATATTATATATATGATATGTAAAAAAAAAGTAAACACAACTAACGCATTTTGAAAATGCTTAAAACAAGAGTTCAGACGTGATCTCACTTTTATTTGCTTTTAGGCAATACTGCGCTACTTTGTTAAGGAACCAATTCATGAGGCCTTGTTAAGTCTGATATGGAATCCCATGTATGCAAAATCACGTCACAAACACTTGACACCAACCTATTCAATTGAAACCGATTTGTTTTTGTCTTTTCTTTTTTTTTAATAACAGAACCGGTTTTTTATCATTGGAAAAAGCCTGTAAAACGAGCAAACAACTAGATATATTACAATTCATCCATCTGTTCTAATGTACAACAACTAGGGTATTTCAAAGCAGCATAATGTGGATAAAACACATCTTGAAAACCTTTTTTTTTTCGTCGCAACACCTCAAACTAAGAGGGAGTGCCATCTCACCACCAACTTAAATGGGACATCAAAAAGTCCAATGATTAAGCAGGATTCTGAACCAGCTTTGGATGAGTAGCAGCGTAAATCGAAGAATTCACATCGGTTTTTAAGTGGGAAAGAAGATGTTGTACGTCTGGACGTAAATTTTCTGATGCTCTTCCGCATATTGCCAACACTTCCGGTCTAGGTTTGCTGTTGGCCTGGACGGGTCCTCCCTGTCCTTCGTAATGGACGATATGATGGCTGAGGAACACAGACGCATCATACATATGTAATCACTTGTATTTAGTAAGGAAAAAGAAAAGGAAAACATTTTCCTCTAAGGAGGAGGAAAGAAAAGAAAATAACTTGAGAAATAATCGAACATATTGAATGTTGTAAAGAGACATTTCCCTTCCTTTACTAGTATAGTCATATATCACCATTATATTGCAAAAAAATTTAAATTGTCCTTCACCTTTTCCTTTCCCTTCTCTTTTCCCTCCCGAAATCCATAATCCAAACAGAGAAGGAAAACAATAAGGAAACCGTTTTCTTTAATGCAATAAGAATTCAAGAAAAAAGGAAGGGAAGAGCTCATAAAATTTAAGCTTTTAATTCATACTTCACCTTATTTACTTTTCCTTTCTATTTTCTTCACAGTTTTCCTAATTATATTCAAACAAAGGAAAGTGATAGGATAAGTGTGAGCTTACAGGAAGTCGATAAGATCTGCTATTTCTGATGCTTCAACATGAGTTGACGACTGCGAGTTTCTCCCGAACACATCCACCATTATGGTTAAAAGCAGCGACAGAGTCTGGAGGATGATTTTGAGAAAGATAAAGGCAACGCAATAAAAAATAAATAAAACAAATTATTAATTATAAAAAAAAAAGATTGAATGGAATAAAAAAGACCTAAAAAGATATTGCATAGACCATCTTTTTTCTTTCTGGGGAAGGTTATTTGGTCCTTTTACTTTATTTGACTGTTGACTGTGTAGAAAGACCAATCCCCAAAAGACGCCTTATGAGGGGAGGATTACCTAGGCATATAAGAAGCACATACAGGGTTCTCTACCCGGGCGGTGTGGGACAATTCAACAGACTGAATTTTACTTTTATAATTGAAAAGTTACGAAACAACAAAGGGTAGAAAGGTAACAGGGAGATTAGTGTTTTTCTTGAGACGTGAGAGGTGGTATTTGTAAAAGGCGGTCTCTCTCTCTCTCTCTCTCTCTCTCTCTCTCTCTCTCTCTCTCTCTCTCTCTCTCTCTCTCAACAAGGCCCTAGATCTTCATACTATGCATTTCAACTTGAGAAATAAAAGGTTTTTAGTACCTTGTTGAAAAGAGAGTGAGCATTAGCCAATCTTGGAAGCAATGGACCCATAATACGAAATGCTATTCTCAACACTGCAACTGATGTTACTGGCCTCAGATGCTTAATGATGAGATGTGTCCCTTCTAGCCATTCTTGTGGAAGGTTACTAAAGAAAGAATGTAGTAGTGCCACAATATTACCTGCCAACATGACAACAATATGAAAAAGGCAAGAGTTAAGAAAGAAACACATTATCAAAGTAATAAGTAGAACATGAACTTAAAATCTCAGTTCATTGACATGATGTTCAACTGATAATAGTGAGCTATGTAGTCTTGAGACTTCAATTTGGGCGCACTGTCAAATATCAACATCCTCGTGTCTTAATTTTTTCTAAATCAGACACATGTTGGACACACATCAGGCAAGCAGTCGACGCAGCCGGAATAGGGAATGGACACGACACGGTGACTCCTTTCAAAAAGGTACAACACCTTGAGGCAAAAGTCTTAATACAATAAAATGGGAATTTGAAAATGTAGGAAATGGGAATGGACATGGCACAGCCACACAATATATTGTATACTTAATTCAAAAATTATTTTTTAGTTGTGTCCTGGCGATGTTTGTCCCCTACATTTTTACAATTTGTCGTGTCACCATGTCCCTATCGTCAGGGCCGGATTTAGAAAATCATTCTTTGGGTGGGGGGGGGGGGGGGGGGGGGGTTGATACGGGGGTTCGGGGTATCGCCTCCGAAATAAATTTTTTTTTTTTGGACCTAATTATACATATTTTGTGTATACTTTAGACCTAATATGACAAATTTATAATGTTAGGGGGGCTTTTGGACCTCCTTGTACATATGTTGTGTATATTTTGGACCTATATGACAAATTTATAATGTCAAGGTGGCTTTTGACCTATTTATACATATTTTGTGTATATTTTGGACATAATATGACAAATTTTTAATGTCAAGGGTGGCTTTTATAACTTTTAGGGAGGCTTAACTGTAAAAAATTTTTAGTACAAATGTGCAATTTTCAAAAAATGGGGTGGGCTTAAGCCCCACCCACCCATACACGTAAATCCGCCCCTGCCTATCGTGTTTGTAGCTGTAGTAGCTGCTGTACTACATAGATTGCAAGGGGTACGAGAAGATTACTGCCGGGTGGAAATAATTTAGCACATGCAAAGTAAGTACATTAGCTGTGCAGTGATTCAAAAATAGCCCTTGTGAATTCAAATATGTGGTCTTGCACGATTTTCCAGCTCAAATCATATTGTAAGACTATTAGTTACAAACATATGCTTGCACATAACCTTTACTATGTTCAAACAAAACAAGGAGAATATAAAAAAATAAAAAATAAATAAAAATTGTCAATAGGACTACAATACCCTCTGACACAATGATTTACACGCTACATACACAGTATTTGTTAAATTTACCATCACAGCCAAAAAAAAATTAAAAAAAAAGGAAGAAAAAGAAAACTAAACCGATGTCATTAGTCCTTACGAATGAAAGAAGGTGTCGGGTTTTATTGATGGAACCTAGTAAAAGGAAGTTGTGGGATTGTTAGGTTGTGTGGAGCCTGATAATCCTACAACTACTATAAGCCCCACTTTTGCATATCCAACTTCGCAGCAAGTTGAAGAACTTTTTCAAAGGGTATTTGGTAATATTTGCACTTACACCTTGTAGACCTATTTAATGTCTTATAAGGGCGGCCACCATTATATTATGTAATAATTTCTTTCTGCCATATCAGCATAGAGAAAATTTCAGTAGCTCCGTGGACCTAGCCCTACTTTTGGGTCGATCTATGTAAACTCCAGAGCACGTTCTTGTGTTCTCCCTTTTGTTTATTTTCGTGTCTCACATATCCTAGAAGTGGTAAATCGCCATTGAACCATATATCAGCCACAAATACATGATAAAGTATATTTTAGCAACGAAACAGCTGACAAGGTCATACCAATAGCTGTTGATGTATTGTCTTGGGCTGCCCACGTTGGATCCAACAAAGCATAGCCAACAGCAGAGTCCAGTTCTGCCAATGACCTCTTAACATCCGTAAGCCACCAACTCTCTTTTATTATACGTGATGCCTCTATATATAGCTGTACATGAAACTCTTGAGGGAGTTGAGCCAATAGGAGACCACATGCTTGGATTAGCAAACAAGACAATTGCTGGCATGTATAACCACTTCTGGATACGAAGTTCGATGTGTTTATTCCTGAGACCGACGTTGTCGATCTTCCTGCACTCAATGAATCAGTGCTTCCTCCTGAAGGTGAAGTTGGCAAAACCGAACCTTGCCCAACGCTGTTAGACGCTCCATGTAGACCGTTGCTTGATTGAATTAGTGTTGGTTGTATGTGAACAACGATTTGTATTAGTGATGATACGATCTGAGAAGTAGATACAGGAAGAGAGAGAATTTCAATGACTGCTGTTTCTAGAATTAGCTGAGTGTACATGCCCGGATCTTGGACTTGATAGAACGCTCTCTGGCTTTCGGAATTATTTGTGGGCCCCGACTGAGATGACACTGGCGTCCTGTTATGGGACCCCGTACCGAATTATTCAAAGGATCTGCCATTGGTGTAGATCTCGAGGAGTTGTTTAGGGGAGGGATAATATTATTCACGAGTCCCAATAAAAGCGTAGCAAAATAGTCCAATGGTGGAGGCGTGGCAGCATTTGAGGAATTAATATGCTGAGGAAAAGATTCTGAAAATGGGATCTGAAACAAAATAGGGGGAAAAAAAAAGGAGTCAATAAATGGAGTGTATGAAGCATGGTTGTTAGAAACGGTCAAGTCACGAGTCGATTCAAGTTTCATACAACCCGAACATTCACTATTCACTAAGATTCACATTTCGTAAGTTCTAAACTTTGAAGTTTTTACGTGGAAACTTTCAACATATTGAGCCTTGATATTGCATGAAACTTCTGTTGAATTGGTGTTTTTGTCCACTTTAAGTATTGTACATGCATTTCTCTCTCTCTCTCTCTCTCTCTCTCTCTCTCTCTCTCTCTCTCTCTCTCTCTATATATATATATATATATATATATCTACTATATTATAAGAGAACATCGCCTAATTTTGGTCGAA